>BSSO01004159.1:0-15029 GCA_030267885.1 Mesembryanthemum crystallinum
GTTATTTAGAATTTTCTACAACATTTTGGGAATTTTTAGAATTTTTTTGATTGATGACATGTCAGCATGTTAACGGAGTTTTTAACGCCATTAGTGAAATGACCCAAAATGATACAGTTTTTAAAATTTCAGGTACCCAAAATGAGAATATTGAAAAGGCAGGTACTCAAATTGCAATTAGGCTTAACATCAGGTACCCAAAATGAAATTTTTCCTAGAGATTAAGTATCCTATCTGTTCAATTAATAAAGTATAATTCTTGTATCAGGCGGCCTGATATATCAGACGAGTATTGGATAATCAAAAAGTAGTATTGGTGGGTAAGTAAAAATCAGTACTGGAGTGATACTGATTGAAAAAAAAAAGAAGGTAATACTAGTTTTTAGTTTGTCAGTACAAATTTTTGGTTTACCAGTACTATTTTACAGGTCACCAGTACTATCCGCCTGATATATCAGACCACCTGATATAATAATTTATGATTAACAAATCCGTAATTAATGAAACAAGTTAACACTGCAATATTATGTACCAACTTCTATTTCGCAATTAGCACCATGCAAATGCCATGTTCTATTACGCATTTAACACCTTGCAAAGTCGTAAGAGATTGTACCATGACTCGGGTTCATAACCTGTCTTAAACACCTATATGGCTCCATATAAAGCAGAAAACAAAGGGGTAGGGGAAGAAAACGCACATTTGGATGAATTTGTCCATCCAAGTTCAGAACTTTCCATGCTCAGCTCAACCTCTTCCTTCACTCACAGGCATTTTCCAGCACAGTAGTAAATCAACTCCGCGACAGCGGGCGATGGCAGAATAATACACACATCTGTGACCAAGAAAAACCCTACCAGGCTACCACACTTTAACAAGCAAACTTGATCGCTAAACTATATTCTTGTATCAAATAAACAAGGTTTTAAGATAGGAATCAAGAGATGCTCCCGTGGTTAGAAGTATCTTCTCCCAATTGTAAGGCTGAGGATTTGATATCAATCAGCCTTTATGCCCCTCCAAAACAAAAAAGCAGCCAGAATTTTTTTTTGAAATATATAAATAAATTTCAACCTATAATCTAGCATATATACCAAGTACTATGGAACAAATATGTACTAGCAGATTTGACCATGAGACATTTATACATAGTTTCAGCTTAATTACTTCTATGTAGAAAGTTTTGTACATTTAACTTTTGAACCTGTAGGTATCCCACCACTTTTTCATGGAAAAGCCTCTATAAGCATTAGAAATTTATCCTACCAAGAGCTCAATATACTGCAAAACATAAACTTTTGATCTAACGCTTTAGCACGTTCTTGAACCAAGGACTTGCTGTGTGCCCTAACGAAATATCTACAGAAAAGTCACCTAAACCTCCTGGTGATATATAGTCCTTATCTCCATAGTTTCACGCATTGGTCATGGCTTGCTGAGGCAATCAATCCCGTGGGAGTCGAACCTGCCAATGAAGCAACAAGGCCATTGTGTGCCTGAATTGTGTCGATTGTGCTGCTCTGAGATGGATTCCACATACTGATGGACTGCAAGAGAAAAAGCAATGTCAGGTTTTTAATATAAGATTTGACAAGTTTTTACAAAATACAGCCCATCTACATCTCTATGATATTGTGTAAAGTTGTGTTCATGCAGGCAAATCGCAAAAGATAATAAAATTACCATAGTCATTACTCTTTAGAAGAGAATAAAAGATGTTCTTTATTTGCAAAGAAAAATTGTTGGATTTGCAATCCCCAATAGGAACCAACATATTAACTATTTGATCACTTAGAAACTCATGATGTGGTGCAACCAGAAATCAAGAGGGTAGACACCAGATTTTGTCTTCTCTACACCTTTAGGCTAGTACATTCTAGAAACAAAATCTTAAGTTCTTCCAGACATAGCAGCTTGCCAGCTAAAGGGGACTTTCCCTAGAACGGGTTTTTGAGTTATTTTATGCAAACTATTCTTCCATTTCTAAATAAGAGATAAATGATCAACAGTGATTTGAATACATCCAAAAAGGATAATTCCAGCTTACCTTTGCTTTACTGTTAATTAGCCACTCAATGTTCTTTCTGTAACAAGTCATTCTTTAACTATCACTGATACATCAACAAGCCTTGATATAAATAACGACCCATTTGGTATGAGATATTGAATTAGTGAGAATAATAAGGAAAGTTTCTAATGAAAGTAATACTGCAATTGGGGTAGCTTTACCTAGAGAGTCATGGAGCATGAGGAGTATGTCGTGGTAAGATGGATCCCATTTCCACAAGTTCAATAAAATGGAGAAATGTGTGGGAGAGGGCTACTCAATATGAGTTAAGAAACATAGTTGCTCATGGGGATTCACACCGTGGACATTACCTCATAAAATTACACAAGACTTCACGGCCATTTTCATTCATTTATTACCTCAAGCCCAATACTTGAAATCTTAGTGATGTTTAAGAACTACTCTACCTGGTAACTGCCAATCATCAACAACGAAGGATGTCCTGGATGAAATGTGCATGACTGAAAATTATTGCCCTTGGAGTGCAATTCGTATATGCATTTCCCACCGGACAAGACTGACCACAATCGCACACTTTCTTCGCTAACAGAAGCGATGTACTTCCCAGTCACATCCCAGCAGATTGAACGGACTTCACTGCCATGCCCCTAAATTGAGAATAATAGAGGTACAAATATCACGACAGTAATTGATAATAATGATACTAGACTGTGAAGCAAACTAAAAAGTGAAACAATGACATTTAGGAGCTTTTATGTAACTAACATAAAATAATAATAATAAGGAAAAATTTCATTTTGAGTACCTGACGTTAGGGGTAATTGCAATTTGGCTACCTGCCTTTTTTATTATCTCATTTTGGGTACCTGAACATTTCAAAGCTGTCTCATTTTGGGTCATTTCACTGACGGGATTAAAATTTCGGTTAAAATGCTGACGTGGTGTCATTAAGCAAAAAATTCTTGAAAATTTCCAAAAAAATCCTAGGGAATTTTTCAATAATTTTTTGATTGATGACACGTCAACAACTTAACGGAATTTTTAACGGCGTCAGTGAAATTACCCAAAATGAGACGGTTTTCAAAATTTCAGGTACCCAAAATGAGATTATTGAAAATATAGGTACCCAAAATGAAATTTTTCCTAATAATAATATAGCAAAATTTAAAAATAATTATACCTTCAAGTCATACTGGAAGTCGCCAGTCTCAACATCAAAGATATTGACACCGTTCCCCGCCGCTGTGGCCAAGAGTCTTCCTAGTTGAGGCTGGAATCTGACTTGTCTAATTGCTCCCTACACAATGCCGCAGATAAAACACTTAAGCATCTATGTAGGGAGTTGCTTAGCAATAAAATCTACCTTTTAAAGCCTCTAAAGACCCAAAGACATGGATCAATGCAATACTTTTCATGGACAAAGATTTTTGCAGCTTTTCCCTAGTCCTAGCATCATATACACTATCCAGTAATGGGACTGCTATATCCTTGATGACAGTTATCAAAGCTGATGGGAATTAGTCATTCTAGACTGACACGACAATTGGCACAAAGGTCGTGGTGGGACTGCTATATCATGGAAGGCTTTCGTTCTATCTTTCAGAATGCAATCGAGGGTGACTCCAAATATTATTTTAGCATCACTTAGCCTTCTGCCCAAATTGCGGGTAAAGTATCATATGCAAAAGTTATAATGACATCTCTTCCCTGAACTATCCAGTCAAGAAATAGTAGCGACACTGCCAAGACATGAAAAGTAACAACCACAAGCTTTTTTGAATGAAAGATGGAAACTGCTGAATAACATACCTTAGAAACACGCAAACAAGTATATTCCTTAACATTCCACAATCGGATCTCATCATTGCTGTCACATGAACAGAGAAGGTCCATCTTTCTTGGGTGAAAATTCAATGACATCACTTGATCATTATGGCCAGCAAGTGTGAATTGTGACTTGCTTGGCTACAAAACAGAGATTATGGTATAAGTGCATATAGCTTCACCACCAGGGTTTAATAGTTTAGTTAGCTATGCAGGAACAAAATAGTGAATTGCATAAAGGGATTTGTGCAGACAAGTCGAAAGTGTCGTAGGCATGTTTTTAGCTTTGGGTTCTAATAAACTAAATCAAATGTCTCCCTTTTATATCTTCCATTTCATAATCAAATGACCCAACAGTCAACTGCATGACATGATATAAGAACGCAAGGCCCATTTTAATCAAACACCGTAATTGTAGCTTTCAAAATAGGAACCCTTCACCGGAGCTCATTTAATGTTCGTCCTAGCATTTTGATGACCTAAGGGATTTGCAATGGAAACCCTAATACCACCCATTATAAGTTTATAACCCCAAATTGACTTTCATATATATGCCTCATAATGGCATAATTTCGAGTTAAATGGATAGTATTGGAGGACTTAACAGGTATCCTGAAGTCACCAATTGACCCAAGGTCGGACTCAAAACATAGCATAAGGTCTTCAACCTGAGGCCCATTATGATTAACAACCGTGAGTTATAGCCTTTCGAATTGGCCCATTTCGGTACCTCTCTAGAACCATCAGTTTGCTTTTGTGCTTCAGTACTTTTGATGTTGTAGGTGTTCATTATGAACCCCAAACTAAACTTTATAGTCCCAAAGTCACCACAATACCTCATTTACACTACAATTTTTTTTTCTAGTTGAGTTAAATATCAAATAGCGAGGAAAACAAACTGGAGTTGGAGGTAATGGAGACTTATAGGGCGTCCCGAGATCATCAAATGACCCAAGGATCAACCACATGATAATTTATCAGATTTTCAACACGAGGACCATTTCCATAAAATAAAAATAAAAGGAAAATTTCCATTTTGGTGCCCTGACGTATAGTGTAATATTAAACTAGTGACCACAATTTTAACTATTCCCATTTTGGTGACCTGAGATCTGATAAAAAAAAATTCACTTTAGTTCTTACCTCAGACTCCGTTACTTTTTCCGTCAGTTTTGCTGACATGGCATATGGTAGAAGACATATTCTCACATTTAATGAACAAAATAAGTTGTAGTTACTTTATTTTCCTCACTTAGTGGATACAAATGTCAAAGTGATTATTGTTTCAAGTTAGAAAACATTAGTTTTCATAGGCAAAATTACTATAACGGTCATTGTAAACTAACTGGTTGCCTTAATGTAATATGCCATGTCTGACGGAAAAAGTAATGGAGTCAGAGGAAGGTATTAGAGTGAAACTTATTTTCAGATCTCAGGTCACCAAAATGGGAATAGTTAAAATTGAGATCACCAGTTTAATATTACACTATATGTTTAGGCACCAAAATGGAATTTTTCCAAAATAAAAACGTGACTTATAGACTTTGTACAGGGCTAACCCCGGACCTCTTTTTCATTTTATATTATTTTATTTTATTTTATTTTTATTTTTTTTTTATTTTTTTTTATTTTTTTGCATTTGAGGACTTTTGGTGACATAGTGAATTATGATGGACCCCTATCCCCCATTTATAGCCCTAAATTCACCTCCATGTTTCATTCACATCATCGCACTCGGTATGGAAAAGGAAACGGACTGGTGTTGGAATTACTGAGAACGCATAGATATCATGTACACAAATGGGACAAAGAAACTCAGAAAAACACAAATAGGCAAGAACTTACTCTGGCTGCATCCCATAATTGCACTGTTCTATCAAATGAAGAAGTAGCAAAAAATTCTGAACTTGGATGAAACTGAACATCTGTTATTAGATGAGCATGGGACTCTAAAGTACTAGTGTAGCTTAAAGTGTCTGTATTCCAGATAAGCACCTGCAAAGAAGTTCATTTAGTTGTCCATGATAACAACCCAAAGAACAGCTGAAGGAATCAAAAACTTGAAATTAGGAGCCATAATTATCATTAACCTTCTTATCCTGTCCAGCACAAGCCAGAAATTTTCCATCAGGAGAAAAATTGCAGGAGAAGACCTTGCCTTTGCTTGCATGGAGGCTTCCTACCTCTACGAAAGAAATGCCCAGCCCTGATGCAGAATAAAGTTCAGGTTGAATACTGATGGTTTTTCCAAACAATAAGATGACAAAACTTCTACTCCATAATGCTTCCACAAATTGCATAGAGTAACATATTTTTCCGTCCCCGTTTCTATGGGTTAATAAACCAGTATGTATCAGACTTATCTCTTCCATAGCTCATGTTATGTCATGGAACCAAATATAAGACGTGACATAAAAGAACTTTCAGCTTACTATTAAGCAACAGGACATTCTTTAATGATTTAAGCTTGGGCTGCAACGTCCATTGCAAGCCGTTGAGTTACAGGTATCAAATGTTAGTATGTTACATTCAGTTAGTAAGGTCGTTACTCCCTATACACGCCATCACACTTAGCATCTGAAAGTTTTTGACTCAAGCTTTAGCCTTCACGTGTTAACAAGGAAGTTTCAAGACTCTTACTAAAATGCCCATGGTGGTGCTTCCATGACTTTGCATTCCATACTGCAATCATGAAACTCACCACATATTTGTCCTTGTGGTATGAGTACACAGTTATGAAACTGATTCACCACAAGTTTTTAAAGCTTCAGCACAATATCTGATGACAATGTAGTAATTTTAAAGAAGTCTATGAGAGCAACAAATAAGCTACTATGATAACATTTGTAAACAACAACAAATCATATATACGAGGCTGGTGTGAGAAAAGGCCTGAAGGACAACAACAAAAACACTCCAACAACGAAAAACAACCCAGTGCACAAGGCTCTAAGATCTCACCATAGCGAGGTTTCAAAGCATCAAATCCTGCGCCGGGGGGGGGNGACAACTGAAACATTACTATAAGAACTGAAAGCACTTTTGAGACCTTTCCCTTAATCCTATATATCAAGAATGTGCCCCTAAGATGATACTCCCTCCTTACCAAATGAATTTTCCACTTCCCTTTTCAGGATGTCCCAAAATAAAGTTTTCATTACCTTTACCAGAACCTATTTAGCATTAAAATGACAAGATTACTCCCACTTCTATGTCTCTTATTATCCCATGGACCTCACATTTAACCCTCACTCACCAATAAAATCACAAAAGGACCCTTAATTTATTCCTTTGCCGTAATAACTGTGTCAAAAACAAATGGAAAGTTGATTTTGGGGCTAAGGGAGTGATTCAGATATGCATCAATAACCTTTGGTGAACCTAAAAGGATAGCGTTACAGCATTTACCTGTATGCTCACTTTTCTCGTATGTTCTAGAGCCTGGTTGGAAAAAGCTAGGAGCGTTAATGTGGGATGTGTGGTCATCATAGTGTGACAAAAACATGTCAATGCTGTCATTGAAGAGCCTCTCTTCTTCTTCCTGAAAATTCCAGAGTCAGAAGAAGTCAATCAAAATGTACTAATCTAGATCTTATCCATTCTAGATCTATGGCAACTGAATTTCCTATCTAAGGGTATAACCTACCAGGGCACTTTCTGGTGCTTTTACATGCAACAAACTTCTCCGTCGACCACCCTAAATTCAAAATTATTAAAGATTAAAAGAACACGGATGTTAGGAGGAGGCAAATGGAAAACAATATTCTTATTCAGAAGGAACCACTATCGAGTATCGACTATCTAAGCTTAAAGATGAAACAGCAATGCCTATTCACTATGCTGTGTGCATTGACTAACCTCTGGCGACGCTTTCTGCAGACCAAATTCTTGCACATTCGCCTTCTCGAGTGGGGGACGTTCACTGAAATTCTGATGCAATGAATGTCCCATGATTTGTTCCAGAGCCTGATAAAAAAAAACTTAATTTAGAAAAACTGAAAGGGAAGTAGGATGAAAACACGAGCAAGTAGAGGTATGGAGCCTCTAAACATAAACAAAATGCACCAACAGCCTTTTGTGTACCCTCGCTTGCCTCACATAATCCAATATAGACATTAATTCTAGCCATTCATAGCAGAGATCTATTTTCAAGAGAAAGGAAAGACATTAAGCTGGCATTTTGCAAACAGGAAGGCAGGCGCTTATGTCTAAAATGTATTTTCTGCAATTGGTAGCTTCCCAATGCTATTGTGTTAGTTACTTTTTTCTATGGTACCTTGAATTCTTCTTCATCAGTTATCTTCTCTATTAAGCAATCATAAGAGTGTTTCTTGGCTGGTTTTGACATTTCAATGTGAAAACTACACAGACTAAACAAACATTTATAGATCCTAGTTGAAAATCAAGATCTTATCAAGAACAGACCTGGCCACTTGTCTCATCTAACCCATTTCTAAGAAGCAGCTCCAAGTCAGAAGATATAGGAAGAGGAGATAGTGACTTTGCTGTTCCACCTGCCAGTAACTGAGCAAGGAACTCTTGCTGACTGTGGAATGTTGGAATTCCATTCTGGGGTTGATTGTTCACAGACTGCAAATATGAATTTAGAACTTGATGCCCCAGACGGGGAGGAATCTGACTAGCTCCCTGCATGGTATTTCAAGTGGAGAGGGTTCAATTAGGCTTCTTTCTCTTGCTTGTCCCTTTGTTGTTAGATCTACAGGACAAGCTGTTATTACAAAAATTAATGAGAAAATTAGGCACTTATGCTCACAATTAGTGGCCATCCTTTCAATGGTGCTGAATTGGCCGCATTCCCTGTTCCTGCAAGGATTATTCCCAATCAATCATACTGCAGCTGAATGTATGAACCTTAGAAAACACTCTATGACAAATATATAACTGAAGTAACTGAACATGTTCAGCCATTATAGTGACATCTTCATTATTTTAGAATCATATCATTACCTTTTCATTTTCCCATTTGAAGCATCAATATACAAGTGTTCAGAATTATTCCCAATTAATCAGCCACTTAATTTTAGTGACACTTTCATTCTGAGTCAGAATCATATCATCACACTTTCATTGTTTCCTATTCAAGCACGTATATAAAAAGCAGCGGAAATGTATCAAGAATAAGTGTTCAAACAATTAAGAGTAGTAAATTTCTCCTTTCCTTAATATCTTAATTTATGATGTAGATGAAGAAGAACATTGTCCATCAAGTCACTACCAAATAAGCACATAAATGCAGCCCAAATCTCTACCATGGAGAAAACCATTAGTAGTCAGTATGAAGGTATAACAGTATGTAGCCTATTAGCATATCGTTGCAACTGATAATGACAGATATTTAAAACTTCGACTTTTAGATTTTCAAAAACCACTCAATGATTGTCAGGTGTCATAACTATTCTCTCAGCTACAAGATGACTCAAGATGTAGCTAAAAAAACTGATGATCAGTATTAAAGCAAGGCTTTGCCTTAAAGACATAAATTGCCAAGTATATTACCAACAAATGGAACAGAAAACTACATCATAAACTAACCTATTGTCTGTGGTTCTCCATAGAGGGATGATCCCACAGGTGTGCTTCCTGAACTTGCAACACGTTTCTTGTCCTGCACCAAGTACAAATATGGAACCAAATGAATTGTGCAATTTAAGATATTACAGTGTTACTTCAGCAGCTTATATCATATACCCACTTGACGCTGTTGAGCCTGCTTACGGGGTTGTCGCTGAGTGTTACTGTGACACCAACAACAAAGTCAAGGGAAAATTAATACAAATGAAAATAGTAAATGATAGGTTGCAATATTCACATGAAAGGGCAAGGGCAAGGCAACAGCACAAAACTAGCCATCTCTCATAAAGAAGCATGAGTCTGAACCACTGAAGAATTTCATGAAGATATGCCAGGTAATGGTTAATAAAGACATATAGCAGAGATAACCTTTGATTGTTTCCATTTGACTTAGAGCGATTCTGAGGATCAGTGTTGATAAACTGCGAATTTGAATCATTTTTTCCAGTACTACATGTATGCTTCCTTTGTTCATATGTGTTTGATGCTGGTTCCGGTAGCATGCTTCCACAATTACTACCAATTGTTTGCTGATTAGTCTCAAGCTTCAACGGCGGAGAGCAAAAATGTTGGGCTGTGGTCCCAGTCACTTGTTTGCCCTGAAATATTACAGAAAGAGTTATCTAACAATGACATGTAACAAAACATATTAGGAACAGGATAACATAGTCCTTTTGTCAAATTGTCAAATCACCATGTTTGACGCCTTCTCGTTGGCTTCTGCATGTCTCCGTTGCATAGAGAAATACACATCATAAAAGATGGACCACCACTCCACTAAGAAACCTTGGGGAGAATCAATTGCTGAAACTTGAAAGAAAGACCACAAGCCAAGTAAACAGAAAAGTTAAATGGGGAGCACAAAATACATCAAACTAAACTGCGGAAAACAAGTAGAACCTCTACTAACAAACACATCAAACATCTCATTGATTGCTTTCGCAATCGTTCGTCACAACGGCCAGAACATGACAAAATCCAAAGACAGCCAAACTCAGAAAATCGACAAATAAGTTCCTCTGTAAATGAAAACAGGGCTATCCCTAATAAAATCACAAGCCAAACATCTTCTAAATTATCTTATATCATACATATAGTTAACCAACACGAAGCACGTTGGATGAAGCTAGACTAAAAAACCAATTCCCAGCAATCAATAGATCCTTAAGAAGGCAAACAAGCATCAAACATGACAAGCAAACTAGTTCTAATTTGAATTTTACCAATTCAACTAAAATCAACAGCAAATTATCAAAAATAGAAAGAAAACGAAAAAGGAAGAAAACATAAGATAAACAGTAACAAACAAGGGAATGCGTATATGAATGCTGAGGACCACATACCAACAGGGCAAACATTCGCATTAGCCTCTCTTGCAAAGATCTCAGCAGTCCTGTGCATGTTCTTCTTCACCAGATAATCGTGCAAATATTTTTGAAAACTAACCAAACCCAAAAACACCCGAAATTCGCAATTTACCAACAGAACATAAATTAGAACTTCAATCAAAACCGAAATTACCCGCAATCAAAAACAGTAGTAAGAAGCAACAACGATGCAAAATTACTTACATTTCCTCAGAATTCCATTCAATGTTGGAACCCATCACCGCCTTCAACACTCAAAATCCGAAGTTGGTTACGATCTAGAACCACAAAATCAACAATGTCAGACCCAGAAATCAAACGATCAAAAGCACAATCAAAACGGGTTCTGAAAACTGGGGAAGAACCAACAAACAGGGCAAGGATTTTTGCAGTGCCCATTGAAGATTTTTTCGTTTTGGGCACTCAAATAACCCTACTAAAAAAAAACCCCAATGGGCAATACCCGGTTGCGATTAAACGGGGAAGAAGAGAGAGATAGGAAGTACCTGTGAGAAGGAGACGAAAGTGACAGTGCCATGCAAAAGGGAAGGAGAGGAGAGAGAAAATTGCAGATTGAATTAAAAATACTACTACTACTGATATGGAGGGTTTTGGACTTTTGGAACCCTGACAAAATTTTATTTATAGGAGAGTTGTATATAAATTGAAATTGAAGAGAGAAAAGAGATGATTTTTCAACTCTGCTGTGCTCCTCTGTTGATGATGCTGCTGCTTCACTGCTCCCATGACTAGAAACGACCAAGTAGCTGTACGGATAGTATGGGCTAGTGGGCCCTCAGTCCAATTGTTTTCGACCTTATTTAGCAGTTACTCCTTCCGTCTAAATTTGACCTGAATACGACCGAATTATAAAGATACACAATTATATTTCCGGATTACTTCGAAAAATAATTTTAAAAGAAACAATTCTTGGAATTTTTGAATACCCAAAAAGTCTACTTGTGAAGATCAACGGGTGTTTGACTGTTTGGTAAATGGCATTTAGGTTGGCTTTTGGTAATTTTGACTTGTTTGACAATTCTACTAGTCAAATAAAGTGTTTGGTAAATGGCTGGTTGGGTTGGCTTTTGGCATCCCACAAGCCAACTTTTGAAAAGCTACTCGTCTTGTGGTTGGTGAGTTTTATTTTAAGATATTTACAAGCTACCAGCTAATTTTACCAAACACCTTTTATTGTTAACAGTCGATCAAAGCAGCTAATGCAACCAGCCAACAGCCAATATCAACAGCCATTTGCCAAACAAGGCCCAAATCCGAACCAAGGAAGTAGTTGATAGTTGATTTTATTAATCGATTTGACTTGTAAATTATACTCCATTCGTTCCAATAAAATCCTTACATTTGTTTTATACATGTAAATTAAGTAATTTTATTTTGGTATGTGACTTTCAATTTTACCCTTGGCTAGTGGTGGAAAAAAATCAGAAATAATAGGAGAGAAAATAAGTGAGGCTGAATGGAGAGGGATATTTAAGTAACTTCATTGTTGAAAGCTTTCTAATCTAGGAAACGTAAAGATTATAATGGAACGAAAGAAAATAGAATATGTAAAGATTTTAGTGGAATGGAATGAGTATTAGCCGATCGATTTGACTAAATGGGATATACTTGATTTATAAAATGACCTAGTAGGGTTAGCTAACGGGGCGTCTATGGGTGCACTCCTATGAGTAAATAATACTTGTGAATAAACTTTTTTTCTATTTATTTTTATAGCAAAAAATATAAATAAATATTTACTCATAGGATTGCACCTAAACCTGGCAAAATTTGAACCGACCTGAAAAACGACCTGAACCCGACTCGAAAAAAATGGGTAATGCACACAATATCACGACCCAAAATTTAAAAATGACTGAACCCGGAATAACCCGAATATTTTTAGTCAAGACATGACCCGACTCGACCCGACTGTGGGGTCAAGCCCCTTGCTTTATTGTTTATTTTATTTTGGAAAATTTGATGACAATAATCCAACATTTGGGTTGTCCAACAAAAATAATCCCCATTTAAAAATTGACGGAAAATTGGTTTCTAATAATCTAACCTTTCAGCGAGTTGCAGAAAATAATCCCACCTTTCATATTTGCAGAGAATAATCCCACCTTTCACTATAGTTGCATGAGACAATCTCGGGTGGATGTCGTAACCTTCTCCATTAGATTTTAATGACGTAAAAAGAAATCCAATTAAAAGAAAAGGAAATAATAGTCAACGCCATGTCATAAAAATCTAACGGAGAAGGTAACGGCGTCCACCCGGGATCGTTTTGTTCAACTATAGTGAAAGGTGGGATTATTCTCTACAAATATGAAATGTGGGATTATTTTCTGAAACTTGCTGAAAG
This sequence comes from Mesembryanthemum crystallinum, assembly GCA_030267885.1. NCBI lineage: Eukaryota > Viridiplantae > Streptophyta > Magnoliopsida > Caryophyllales > Aizoaceae > Mesembryanthemum > Mesembryanthemum crystallinum. Next base: position 13,182 of record BSSO01004159.1, read on the forward strand.
GTTGGATTATTAGAAACCAATTTTCCAAAATTGACAAGAAAAATCCCACATTTACTTTCGTCCTACAATAATGTGCCAAGTGATATTTTTTTTTTTTTTTACTCCTAATTTCATAAAAGATGGAGTGTAAGGGTTTATTATTAATGATATTGAACCGTTTACTTTTTAACCCCTGGCACATCATCATTTTTACAATTTGGAGTTAATGAAAATGTCACTTGGCCCATTATTATGTGACAAAGGTAAATGTGGGATTATTCTTGTCAATTTCTGAATATAGGATTATTTTTGTTGGCCCGCCCAAAGGTTGGATTATTGGCATCAAATTTTCCTTTTCCTTTTTATATTTTGTATATATTTATTTTTCTAAAGTTTCAAGCCTTCATATCAAGTAAATATGGTCACTTTTGTAATTTGATATTTGTGTACTTTATTGTCTTTTGTCTATCTATTATTTAGGTCATTGTGAATAGTTATACTCTTTAGTTTTGGGTCGGTTGGCGTAGTTTGTGCAACAAGACTTAGGGAGCGTTTGGTTCGGTTAATTTCGACATTTGATAACGGAATCAAATACCCAGATCCGTTACTCTGTGTTTGGTTTATGGACTAAGGAATTAGATTCCATTACTTGCTGTCATCAAATCCCCCCATTTGAAACCCTTCTCTACCCTTGGGTAACAAAAACCATTACCCGATGGTAATAGCTACCAGCACCATACCTCTGCCGCATCACCCAAAACCACCCGACATCCATTGGCCAATTAATGGTCAACCACCACTGGCCCCAACCCCCGCGAATAGCCCACCATAACTTCAACTGCATCTAGAGAAAGAAAGGATGAGCGCCATTGACGACGAAGACTCCACCATTGGTAACACAAGCACAATGGTCAAACTCAATTTGGGCGGTTAAAATTCAAATTGGCTGCTCTAAACTGGCCAAAATCTGCAATGGAAGGTGGTAGTTATGGTGATGGTGAAGAGAGAGAAATAGGATCTGCAATGGAAGGTTGTAGTTATGGTGATGGTGAAGAGAGAGAAATTCAAAGCAATGTGGAGGAGAGAGAGGAAGGGGCCAGAAGACAATACAGTGGTACGCTTTCTTCTTCATTTGAGTATTATTTTGTAGAAATTTGTATATTATTTTGTAGAAATTTGTATATTATTTTATATTGAAGGAAAGTGATTCATGAATAGATCTTTCAACCAAACACCATGAAATGTAATTATATATAAGTGATCATATTCCATGATTGAACCAAACAGCTGATAAAAATAACCGTTATTATTACTGTTTCCCCTATTAATCTCATTCCATTCCTTTCCATTTCCAACAATTGAACCAAACACCCCCTTAAATGATTTGATCGAGATTACAAATGATCAAAAGCGGGTTTGAGAAGGAAACGGGCCTGGCTTGACATATTTTAGCCCATAAATAGGGCCATCAAGCGGGTTTGGGCCGGGATATGGGTATGGCCATCAAGCGCGTTTGGGCCGAAATATGGGTACAGCCTTTATAAATTCACCAAAATGTCTTCATTTCTTTTTATTTTGCCGGTCGAATAGACGGGCCTCATGTACCGACCCCTTTGTGATCACTCTAATCAAGATAATATAAATTATTTTTATATTAGTAGGATTATCATTAGTAAATATAAGCATCTAGAAAATTAAGGTTGTTATAAAATAACTAAAGAGAGAATGAGAGAGAGAGGAAGGGAGAAGAGGTGTATCTCTATTATTCTCATAAGGGGATATATATAGTATAAGGAGGTAGGGTTTTGCTTGTGGAGCAAGAACCCTAGATACACAATATATGGAAGATATAACTATTTCTATATTACA
>BSSO01004160.1:0-15029 GCA_030267885.1 Mesembryanthemum crystallinum
AGCCCGATCCTAAAGCCCACACTCACTACTCTTATCCTCGCCTTAAGCTAATCGGGTTTTAAAGCCCAATTTAATTAAAACAATGAGTAAGGGCTTTTAATCCAATAAAAGTCATTTTAAATAATTAAACAACACAATTCTCAATTTCCTTAGAGAATTAATTATAAGAATTTAATATTTATTATTAAACCTCATAATTCCAATAAATCAAATAATTTAAATAAAATCCATAAAGGAGAATTATCGTATGATTAAACGATAATAATTTCAAATAATCCTTTTAAATAATTAATAAATTATGTAGAAATATTTGGGGTATCACAACTGGATCCGGTATTAGGTCGAGGGTTGTTCAAGCCTCCATTGGGGTTACCACGGTTGTTGCCTCCATTGTCGGTTTAATAACGGTTTCCCTGATAGTTGAAACGATTTCTAAGTTCCTCTGGTCGTCTCTCTTTTTCCTGCTTGGGCACTCGTGAACTCTATAACCCATTCCTCCACAACCAAAGCATCTCCTAGCCTCACATTCGCTACCAGGATGATCCTTACCACAAATACGACAATTCCCCTAGTTACCTTGTTAAGTCCAAGTACGCCTAAACATCTCGGTACTCCTAGCCTGATTAACTTGCCTTCCAGTCTTGAATTTCTTAGCCATCTCCTGACTCTCCTCTTGCCTCTTGTTCTTACCAAGTATCGCCTTACGACACTTCTGAATACGCTCTTGGTTAGTGGCCCGATCATACGCGTCTTGAAAACTGTAAGAGGATCCGGCGATTAACTGTTGTATCTGCCAATTAAGACCGTCTTCAAACCTCTCAATTCGATCCTGCTCATCTCTAACTAAGGATTTAGCGAAATGGGATAACTTGTTGAATTTTGCAGCGTACTCAGTTATAGACATACTTCCTTGCCTTAATTCCTCAAACTCCTGTTGTTTCTTTCTCCTCAGAGCCCAAGGATAAAATCTTGCTCGTAGTTTCTCTTTGAAGCTTTCTCAATTAAACTCAGGTTCGGCTAGATAATCTCCCTAGAAATTTTCCACCATTCATCTGCTTCCTTTCAGAGATAATACTGGGCATAAGTAATCTCAAGACGATCAGGACACCCTACAGCCTCAAATAACTTTTCGATATTCCTAACCCAATTCTCAAGTAACAAAGGGTCAGCTCATTCGTCGTAGGTAGGTGGCTGATGAGCTGCAAACTTAGTAAACAGTGCAGCTTGCGGGATTTCAGCTATAGCTTTTTCTTTTTCCTTATCTTCTAACTGTTTCTTAATAGCGACTCCCAAATACTGAACAAGAGTTTCCAAGGTATCAATCCTATATTCCTCATATTCATTCACGGGTGTTTGCACTCGTTACTCACCGTTAGCCATCTAAAAGAAAATTAGAGAGTTTAGTGGTTTTCTTAGCTTAGATTTAATTAGATAAGTTCCGTTTTTAATCTCATGTCCACCTTCATTCTAAGAAATTATCAAATCATAACATAATATAAGTAACCATAGCATATAAGCATAAATATGTAGATGCATCTAGTTCCAGTACATATAGAGTTATACATATCCGATTCTAGCCTATTTAATTACAAAATTAGCAATCATGCTATGGCTAGTCTAAGTATAAGCTCGAATCTAATACATACAAAATTTTCGAGCCATAACTTCGAAAGTGATAAGTAAATACGAGAGTAAAGTGTTAGTAGTATCATAATATAAATACAACCATATCGAACTGAGAAAATACATCAGACTGATCATATCCTGTCTAAGAACTACCATGCTGACCATCCCATGGGAAAAGAGAGGGACCTGAGCTGAAGAGCTGATAAGTAGATTGTGAATCTGGAGCTGCAGTAGATAGAACTGGAGCTGGTGCTATACCCGAGACGAATTCCAACTTAGTGATAGACTCGATAGGTGGCTCCTGAGTGAGTGGATCAATAGCTGGATGGATGTCTCCTATCTGAACTGAGGTGGGTCATTGGATGGGTGGAGGTATAGGACAAGCCATGGAATGACGAAGACGAGAATGTACATTAAGGACTCCTCTCTTATTGTTATCTCTTAAAGCCCAAGCCCTACCAGCATCCATAAGTAATACCTCTAAGAAAAACCAACTCATAAACCTATAGTTACCATAAGTATACCTCCCGTAATTGATCTAACCAGTATTGTCAATCACATCACAATAGTTGAGCTTGACGCTCAACCAAGGCTCGGTGAAAGGTAAAGTAGTCAGCACGGTATGAACCTGCCACTCAGGTATAAGAACAGGACTAGTCGGGAATGCCCTATAATAATCCTAACAAGTACGATGGAAACGCTGAATATACATGGGAATAAACTCGTAATCCTCCATGTGAAGTGTCGAGGGGTGAACAGGCTTGGGAACATAGGTGCTGTAATCCATAAATGTATTTAAATATATAAATTCCTAAACTACCCCTTTAACTACCCCAACACTCTCGTGCTTAATTGTTATTCCTTGGTTCATTATTATTTCTATTTCTTTTAATTTCTACTCTGATACCACCCTGTAACACACCGGATTACGGGACTATTCCAATCAGAGTTTAGCGACAACGATCATCCCAAATTCAAGTGTATTACTGTCGTATATAATATATACGTGCCATAACCATTTCATAATCATACTAACACATATATACTATACACAAGGCTAAAAGTAAAGTGATAACAATAAACAGAGAGATTAACTTTAAAGTACTTATATTAATGCATCATAAGTTGATAGTCATAGTGGAGTTGATTTGTTATTACATATTATAATATAAATGTCTCTCTAATACTATTATTATTCTAGGCTTCCGGTCCTTGCCAGCACACGCCCCTGTTTCCCGATCATGCATCTGTAGTGTTTTAAAACAAAAAGAAAACAGAAGAGACAGAAAAGTCAGCTTATGATGAGTAATCTCATTCCACCATGTAAAAATAAGGAAAAAGTAATAGATTTTAGAAAAATTTGTCAGAAACCACCTTATAAAATATGACTTTTTATCAGCCACCTTATATAATTTTGTTAAAGCAAAACCACCTTATAAAATAATTCCGATCAAGTCCAACCACTTTAACCTCTTTTCCGGCCAAAAAATAAAGTGAATTGACCAAACTATCCTCATATGACTTGCATGTAGTTCATTTAATGTACAAAAGTGGCAAAATATAAGGGTAATTCGGTCAGTTCACTTTATTTTTTCGGTGAAAAAGAGGTTAAGGTGGATGTATTCAATCGGAAATATTTTATAAGGTGGTTTTGTTAAAAAAAATTATATAAAGTGGCTGATTAAAAAAAAGGAAAATTTGATGCCAATAATCCAACCTTTGGGAGGTCTGACAAAAATAATCCCACATTCAGAAATTGACAAGAATAATTCCACATTTATCTTTGTCCCACAATAATGGGATAACTGACATCTTCGTTAACTCCAATGTATGGAAATGATGATGTGGTAGGGGTTAAAAAGTAAACGGCTCAATGACATTGGAAACAAATCCCTACCACGTCATCATTTCCATAACTGCGAGTTGAAGAAGATGTCACTTAGCCCATTATTGTGGGACAAAGGTAAATGTGGGATTGTTCTTGTCAATTTCTGAATATGGGATTATTTTTTTTGGATCGCCCTTTTAAAAGGTGGTTTATGACAAATTTTTCTAGATTTATGGTTTTTAGAAAATATTATCTTGGTGAAGTCTTTTATCTTTATTAACGCTTTACAACGACGCTTCTTAGCACACAAGGAATAATCTCTTTATTATTCTTATTATCTTTCAATATTGGGAAGAGCTATTAAGGGCTAATCCATCTAGAACCTCAGTCCAGTGTTGAGCTCAACTGGCCCACTAAATCGGCCAAATAGTACCAAGAAGGTACTAGATCACACAAATTAAACACTTGTACTATTTCAATACCACTAGGATACCAATCTCAATCATTTTTAATTTATAGATACCAAACTCTACTTATAACTCCCATGTACCCCCGAGTGGTACCCGACTGGTTGTTCTGGGTATAACAACGGTTATCTGTTGAGATGATGGTCATTCCTAGTGTGCACACGTTGCCCATTTATAACCCTTCTAGCGGTACCGTGCTAGAAGTTCTTCCCATTCTTTCACTTTATATTATAGTAGTTTTTATAACTTTATCTGTTTAACTCTTTTGAGTATAATCTTATAAGCGTTATAGCTTATCCATAATTTCAATATACACAAGCTTTATAGCTTAATCATAATCTTGATCACGATCACAACATTCACTTGGTAAATTACCAAAATACCCTTTTAGGCTTAATACCCACTTTTGCTCTGCTTTCAAATAATGGGATAGTTTTATAATTTCTTTTTATTGAAAAACAAAGAGGTGGAAATCTCATTTTATCTATATCTTTTTATTTAACATCTCGGTTATTATCTATGTAAGTCGATTGTAACAAGGTTAATTTAATAATTTTTATTCTTTAATTCCGAAAATTAACCCCTTTATAATAATAATAATAATAATAATAATAATAATAATAATAATAATAATAATAATAATAATAATAATAATAATAATAATATTCAAACAACGGTTTTTGTTCTCCTAAACATGATTATAAGTTTCAATCACCTTCATATATATAATAATAATATTATAGGTAATTATAATTAAACTAAAATAATTAATTTAGCTAACATGCACCTAGTTTAAGCTAATTAGGCGATTATTTTATTATCTACATCACACGTTAATTACCATAATTAAATGGGTAATCATCTTTTACTCATTTTAACAACAAACAACACATAGTTAAGTTCAATTAATCCTTATCAGTACCTAGGTGGAAGGATGGACATGAGGATTACCTTGATTAAGCTTGTTTGTGTTAGCTAGCACCTCGACTACCTCTCCTCTTGATCAAGTAATTATAGCTAATTTTAAGATAATCTAAGGTTAGCACTACATTACCCATAATCTAATAGTATGAAAGTAAAGTTGCATGGGGTTTTTACCTCAAGTTTCTCTCTCCTCTTCTCCTTCTTCCTCTCGCCACTCTTCTCCTTCTCCTTCCTTGGTTCTTTCGATTATGGCTAGCAAAGAAAGGAAATGAATGTTGAGTGTTTGTGAGTATTTGGTGGGTCTAGACCGTGAGAGTGGAGTGATTTGGAGTAGTGAGGCATGTGGGGCTTTTATACTAGTGATTAACTAGTGTCTTAGAGGGGACAAGCCTAAGGTAGTAGGCTAGATGATTTGCTAGGTGTTTACACTACTCCTTGGCAACTATTTACTTATCTAATCTCCATCACCACCCCTAGACATCATAGATACTCACTGTCATCACCCTCCTTCCTTGCTCCCTTACACGCTATCCCCCTTTGGTAAACCACCAATTGGGTTTTGGCATTTAAATCACTAAGTGTCAAGTTTTGGTGATTATGGTTATTGGTGGATCAAATGAATGTCTATTGGTATTGTTAAATTGATAATTATAAGCTAGTTTGTCTCAAGTTGAGTTCTAGTTGTATTTAGTTAGGTTCTAGTAATTTTTAGTTAGTCACAGGTTGAGTTCTAATCTAGTTTAGTTTAAGTTTAAGTTTAAAGTCTAACTAAATAATAGTAGTGTACTTTTAATTAGGTTTCTGAACTTATAAGTAATCAAAAATTAATTATGGTCTAATTGGGGGTAACGGATTAGTTTAGGACTAATTAGGGTACTTAAAATTTACGATTGTTACAATGGTAGCTAGTTTTTTAAGGACAACTAGGAGGTTATTGCATCTAATTAAGGTAACAACTGCAGTTCTTGAATTCTTAATTGGCAATATACTCAAAGAGGAAAATGCTACTACTATCTCATTGATCCTAGTGAAATCCCTTGCTACCTTTGTGTTTGAATTTAGGCCCATATCTTGCTGCAACATTCTTCACAAGATTATTTCTAAATGATGTGCAAGAGACTTCCGATTTCTTACCTGAAATTATCTCTGGAGAGCAATCTGCCTTTGTAGCAGGCAGAACTATAATTCAAAATATTATTGTTTGTGTTGTTAAGCTCTGTAACAGAAAGCATGCGTCCCACAGATGTCTTGTGAACCTAGATTTACACAAGGCTTATGGATTCCATTGAGAGAGGCTTCATTAAACAAATGCGTCATGCTCTTTATTTCCCATCTCAATTGTCAATTTTTGTCATGAGTTGTGTTACTAACATCTAATAAATATAGGATCTCCCTCAATAAGGGTCTTTACTTGGGTTTTAAAGGTCAAACATAGATTGAAGATGGAGACCCACTCTCTCCCCTATTCTTTGCGATTGTTGTTGAGTACCTTGGAATAATTCTCTTTACTTTTAGTTCTATGTCTGAGTTTACCTACCACCCTAAATGTAAAAGCATGAAGCTTAATCATCTAACCTTGGCTTATGATATTCTTATATTCGACAAGGGTGACTACTCTTTTGTATGGCTGATGCTTAGAGGTCTAGCTACATTTTTTGCAGCCTTTGGACTTCATCCTAGTCATGCTAAATGTAATATATCTTTTTCTCAAAATTTTGGATAGATGTACTGATGTGTATATCATTAGATTATTGGGCTTTCAGGCTATAAGAAGGGCTCCTTGCCTTTAAATACCTAGGTATCTCCATATCCCCTAAGAAACTCTCTAAAATGGATTGTAAGATTCTAGTTGATAAGATGTGTGCTAACTTAAATTTTGGGGCACAAAGAACTTGTCTCATGCTGGTAGAGTATACTTTGAGCATCAAGTCCTACTTAGTGTTTCTTCTCCCAAAAAAAATCACGAGGAAAATTATTGCAATGTGTATGAATTTTCTTTGGGATGGAGAACCCACTACCACCAGACTTCCCCTGGTTGCCTAAGACATTCTATGCAAACTGATAAGTGGTTAAAAGAGCATATTTAGTTCCCTAATACTTGCGTTTTGGTTGTTTCTCATAGTGATTCTTGTGGTCCTTAGAAGTTTTCTATTCTTTTAGGTTTTATTTTCCATTTTCTTTATTTTATATTCAATTTTAGGATTTGAATTACATATTTTGATTTTAGGAATAAAGGACCACAAGCTTAGAGAAGAAACATGGAGAGAAACGAGGTTGGAACTCATTCAGTTCCTAGAGTAGTTGCACTAGAGGAACGAACTGGGGAACAGCTGGGCATAATGTGTGTTACATTTAATGGACAAATTTAATTCCCATATTTAATCCAATCTTTCACCAAATTTTAAGCACGTTGTAGGGTGATTTTTGGTGATATTTTATACTCTAGAATATTCCCAAATATTAGCGAAAGATTGTGTGCTTGGGGAGCAAGGTAAGAGGTAGAGTTTTATGGCATGTAGGACTTTACACTTTACTAATCCAAGAAGATCTCTAAAAAGATAAAGAAGAGAAGGAGATAATCTGAATATAATTAGGGTTGGATGTGCTCCTTAACCTATATAAAAAGAAGATCAACCAGAGAAGAGCAATGTTCATCCCAAGGATGGATCTGTGGCTCGTTGCGGCGCAGTAGAGGAACAAGTTGAGGAACAGGGGGTGTTCTAGCAGCAGTGTTGTTCCTCCCTTCTTTGCTTGGTTTTTCAACATGGTTTCTCTTTTCCTTTTCTTTCTTTTGGTTTGTAACATGAGTTCTTAGGTTCCTTACTCAGTAGACACATTAGATTGAAGCCACATAATAATTGCTCTTGAGACAAGTGTTCGGTTTTAGGTTAAGCAATTGCTACGTCTTATATTCATATCTTATTTGCTATTTATGATCATGATTGATTGTTAGATTAATTAGGAGCGCTAATAATTGGTTTGGCATGATTTTTATTGCTAGTTAATTATCTATGTCCGTAATTGCATAAACTTATTAACACCAAGTGGCAACTAGTTCAAGTTTTGGACGGTCAAACGGCTTTAACTTGGTTAGAGTAAGATATGATCTAGGCTAAATCGATCTCGCTGGTGGTGTGTTAGTTGTCTAGGGTTGGTGATGACTTTCTAATTTATTAATACTGCCATTCAATTAAATCTCGTGCATTGGTGCATTGGGGTTGTTCTAATGTCTAAAGTTAGATCTTTAGGGCTAGTCCGGGTCTAACTACACAGTAAGAAAAGTTAGGGAACTTTAGCATCTAAAGTTCCGCGGCCAATCTATTTGATTAGGAATTGTGTGTGTCTATGATTGAATTATATTGCGTTGTGGATTTCTAATTGTCTATTGAATGCTATCATTTATTTTCTTTCATTCTTCTTATGTGTTTTAGTTAGGTTAGTTTAGATTTATGAATTCATCCAAAACCCCCCATATCCTAGGTCACAATTGCATAAACATAGGTATCATTCTCCGTGGGATTGACCCTTACTTGCCTATCTACTTGTTAGGAGTTTAGTAAGTGATTTAATTTTGATGCAGTAACGACACGCAAACCCAAAGTAGCACGGGGTCGTAGTGTTCAAAATTGCTCCCTATGGAATAAAGCTCTTATGGGAGAATATGTTCAACACCTTACAAAGGTTCATTCTTTGTTAGATGGGTAAACCATGTTGATCTCAAAAAAAAAAAAAAAAAAAAATCTTGGTGGGACTATGAGCCTCCACCAGATGTAAGTTGGGGGTGGAAAAAGATATGCTATATTAAGGAAGCCTTCAAAAGTAGTTATCAAGGCAACACATGGTTGCATGCTTGATAAGTTTGTTTTTAGGTAGTGTTTTAGTGTTCTTTTCTTTCTAAATCTTAGTTCTTTTATTGTTTTGGTAATGTTTTATTAGTTGTTTTTCACCTCCCTTTGTCCTAGTTTACTATTTTCCTTGTTTTCTTGTGTCTTAATGCCTTTGTTAGGTGTTTTGGAGCTACTTCAATGGATCGAGGAGAGCATGAGCTAAGAGAAGATCACTCAAGTAGAGCTAAGAAAAAAAACGGCTAACCATGATCAAGCCGTTTTATAGTCAAAAACAGTTGCGGTGGAACCTCAAGAGAAAAGAGCAAAAAAATGGCCAAACTGTGGCATGAAAAATGTTTGTTTACCATAAAACAGCCAGCCCATTTTTTTCTAGGCAATCCCATTTTTCCGGTTTCGTTCGTTTTCCTGGACCTGCACATCAGCCTATAAATTTCGCCTTTTCTTTTCGGGAGAAAGCAGAGCAAACATTAGAGCATTTAGGCGATTTTTCCTCTTTTCTCCAAACACTCCTATGTTTTAGCATTTTCTACTTTTGGTCAAAAACTCAATGCTTTCTATACTTAGTGGTTTAATCAAGTTTGTTTAGGGAAGATCTTCACTTAAGAATCTGTATCTTTATTTCTCTTTGAATCCATTTTAGAGTTCTTTGTCTACTCTGGAACAAGGTTCTATTATTGAATGAAATGACTTTTCCTTTTATTTTAGCCATGATTTATGAGTAGTTCTTCATGCTAGGATTGGGTTAAGCCCTAACATGTGTTGATTATGCAAAAATAACCCCAATCCCTCTTTTGATTATCATTTCCCCCCTCGATTCGAGATTAGCTTGCCAAGTGTTTGATGAAATGCTTGATCAACATTTTATCTCGTTTTAGAATTTGTTAGTTGTTGAAAAACAATGATAAGTATTGGACAGGCTAATTCTTTAACTTAGGACTTGATTCCATGAAAGTGGGTTGCAATCCTTTGTGATTTTCTAATCTACTACTATGCTTAATGGGTTTAATCTTGTGGGTGATGCCTAGAAATAGGATCATTAGTGTGATTGAGCACTTCCTATTCTTTGAAAGTATATAAGATATTTGTGGTGGTAATCTTCAGGGGTTGACAATCATGTTTGGAGACTTTGGGTGTCATTTGAGAATAATTATCATAGGTGGAGGTGATTCTCAATCCAAGTACTTAATCCTTGCTTTAGTCTCAACATTGATATTATCTCTAGTTTCTTTGTCTGGTTTTAGTTCACTTATATCAATCAGTTCTTTCATTACTCTCTACCTTTCTAACTTGATCGGTTTAGATTGCATAAATCGCGAAAAGTCTAGTGTTTAACCAAGAGTCTCCGTGAATCAATAACGTTTATTATGATGATAGTTCACTAGGTTGAGACCGATGAAAAAAAAAAAACTAGTTTAATTGCAAGCCATGATGGGAGTTAGTGGCTTGCTTGGGGATGAATTATGGGTTTATCGGAGAGAGCGCAGAGAAGGGAGTAAGTGTCTGCCATTGACAGATGAGAGAGGGTAGGAAGGATAGAGTAAGTGAGAAAGATGTAGGAGAAAGGGGTAGCTCAGTATTTTTATGCCTCACTTAACGGAAAACTTGACCTCCGTCCATGTTTTGTATGCACTGTACAAAAACTTTAAAATGTTAGGGGTACATCATAAAGTCCTCGAACTTACTGGAATGCGCTGAAAAAACACATATACTACAAGGTACACCATAAAATTTCCGTTTCTCTTTGAATCCATTTTAGTGTTCTTTGTCTACTCTTGAACATGGTTCTATTATTGAATGAAATGACTTTTCCTTTCCATTTTTTTGGGCCTGCACGTCAGCATATAAATTTGGCCTTTCCATTTCGGGAGAAGGGAAAACCGACTTTAGAGCATTTAGGGCGATTTTTCCTCTTATCAAAAGGTTATTTTAAATTATTATCGTTCAATTATACGATAATTTCCTTTTTAATGATTAATATCCAAATTATTTGATTTATTTTAATTATGGGATTTAGTAATAAATATTAAATTCTCTAACGAAATTGAGAATTAAATCATTTGGATTTAATTAGAAATTAAATCGATTTATTGGATTCAAAGGTCTTAATCCTTCTTTTAATTGCATTGGGCTATAAAACCCAATTCTCTTGGGAAGAGTGCTGGAATGGAGAGTAATGGGCCATTAGGATTGGGCTTAAGTCAACTAGGGAGTCCTAGTTAACCCCCAATGCCTATTTAAGAACCCCAAAGGGTTCATTTTCTCTTCACAACTCTCTCAACCTTCTCTCTATGTATTTCACTTTCTCTCTCTCTAATCCCCTCTCCCCTGCTCCTTAGTTGAGATGCTTGTCGGCAAAGGGCCATGCACCACCCCCTCCCCTCTCTTTTTCTCTCTCTCATGTTGATTCTCTCTTTCTCTCCCTGTGCGGTCAGTGATGGACCATCGCCCGCCCGCATGGCTCCGGCCCTGTAGCCGTGAAGCTGGCGTGGCGAGGGTGGCTAGCCTAGTGGCTGAGGCCACCGCCCCTCTCCCTCTCCCTCTTTCTTTTTCTCTTTCTCTTTCCCGCTCTTCTTTTCCTCGCGGCAGCCACAGTTGCACCACCAGCAAAGGGTTGAGGGATGCCATCACTGGCGTCGCGGGCGGCGTCTGGCGCCAGCCAAGGCGTTGCTAGGGGATGGGTCGCACCCGATCCCTCTCCCTCTTTTGTGCTCTCTCTCTCTCGCGTTTGTCTCTCCCCTTATGCAACACGTTCATATGGGTGGCCGCCGGCCACCGCCACCAAGTGGGCCGGTGGTGGTGGTGGTTGATGGGCTGTTGTTTTTGAGTTGTTTTGGGTTTTCTTAAACCCCAGGTTAGGTTTTTGGTTTTTAAATCAAATTTTGTTTTTGATAAAAATTACTCCCCCCGTCTATTACAAGTCCATCTCAAATATTTACAAACCAACTTTATCCCACTTACTTCTCAATAATACCCTTCCAGTATAAAGCAAATAATATTAAAAATTCAACTTTAAATCCACTTCCCAATTAAAAATGATTTTATTTTTCCTAACCCTTTCTATTTCTATTCTTATCTATCTCTCCACTTCAACATTTTAAATGTTATACTCCAAGGAGTAAATAAAGTTTGAAAAAAGCCCCCTTCTTTTTATTTCTTAATTTTCGTGCAAATTTGGTTTGACACTGTTTCAAATGGACGGAGGGACTACATCCTTTGAATTTTGAAAATTAATTTTAGTAATTAGAAGTTATAAAGTTTCGATTTTTATATATTCTGGAAATATTTATTTAATTTTTAGAATATTATATATTTCAAAAGGATTGTGGTTGTGGGTGTTTTGGTGTGAATTGGGAACGTCCTAAAGATTGATTTAGGAGATTAAATTTTCCCTAATTGACCAAACCCTAGGTTGAAAGTCCTAATCTTTCCAAACTTTAGAGTTTTATTCTCAAGAGAAGTCCTAGTTTTAATTTCTTTATTCTATTTAGTTTAATATATTTTGTTCTTAATTAGTAGGATTTAAATTCTCATTACTAATTAGGGTCAATTCTTTGATGTAGTAAATCCCAAGTGTTCAATTTAGGACTACCGTGCTAGCAACCTACTTTATTAGGAGCATTTACAAGCTATTGGGCATGTCTTCTCTTTTACAAATCCGATGCATGATTTATAATTGTTATGCCATGTTTTCAAATTAATTGAATAGCATGATGTTATGTGTTTAATTAATTATGGCCATATTTAGATGATCAATTATTGCATGATGAATATGCTTTCTCAATTGATTGTCAAGTTGTTATAACATGAAATATGTTATTTGGATTCACATGTCTTCTATATATAGCATGTTGTGTTATTAATGATCATCTACATTCAGTCATGAGATCATATGTTGTTATATATGAATTATCATTCGATTATATGATTTAGAATCCATGATTAGAGTTCATAGACCTTCGCATGGTAGCCGAAACTCTATCTATCTGTTTGTATACTCATATAGCATGGGAGTATTATGTTGCTAGGGCAACCCCAATTATGAGTTAGACTCGCATATAGTCTCGAGTTATCTGAAAACTCTTTTCTTGCATATGGACTTACTTGAATTGATTAATAAAAAGAATAAGAGTCCTTCAAGCCAAAGGGAGTAAACAGAGCGTATTTTATCAAAGTGTAAACCCAAAGGGTCATCACTTAGGGTTGTGTCCAAAACCCGACTTTCTAAGACTAATAATGTTAGTCAGGGATAGTGATCCCAAAATCCCTAATTCGTGCGTATGAGTGCGTAGGGTGATATGCATATTATTAGTCTATAAGTCCATGGTTAGAATCTACTCATTATTTAAATTATAATGCTCTACTTCTCTATTTATCTTTCACTAGTGTCGTGATATGTTGCTATCGGCTCGATCGTGGGCTATGTTATTTCTATAAAGATGGCACTTCTTTTGTGTTAATTGTTTTGTCACACTTATGGGAATTATTCGCAATTGAACCCTTATATGATTACATGCTCCTATATGCATTCAAAATGAATTTCGAAATAAACAAAATCTCTTTGGAGTGTATTTTATGTATTTTACGGAGTTTGGATGCCTTACTCAGTTTGTACTGATTTTAGGAATTTCTATTTTCCATGTGTGGCTGGAATGTTCTTGTTCCAGGTTGATCAAGGTACTGTGAGCTGACGCTTTGCGCTAGGATGAGAGTTTATCTAGTTGGTTATTGGAGGCAGTTTCTACTTTCTTTGGATTTGAAATTAGTGGCCATGTTTGGGGCCTCTGTACTTCATTACTTCGGTTTAATAATGGGTTTCATTTAATTTTCATTTATTAGACAAGATAGTTTATCTTCGTAATTGTGTCTGCTATTTAAAGTAGCCTGTGCACTTGGCCTTCGGGTTGAGTGTAGCGGTCACCGCCCCAGATTCATTGGTAGCTCATTCCTAACAGGATTATTAGTATATAAGTTCGGGGTGTGACAGTCTATTTACTTGTTGTGAGCTCCTAGGAAAGCACATGATGAGTTCTATTGTTAGGGCCCTCCTTAGAAGGTAAATAACAATAGAATACTGACGTTATTTATTCGTAGCAGACATTGTAAGGGCATAGACTCAATGTCACCCTTTGTATATATTTACCTGTTTTGCATGTACTAAAACTAGTTACTTTTTTGGTGGAAAGAGAATCATCGTAAAATTTTACCAAAAGGAAAAANAAAAAAAAAAAAAAAAAAGCATGGAAAAGTTCCATCAAAGACAAGTTCACAATAAAGAGGTGCTGAAAGTGTATGGCTACGGTGAATGTAGCTCTGGCTGTATGAAAATTTCTACTCAATGGAATGTTTGAGAAAACTAACCTAATATATAGCATATAAAGTATCTTTTGAGAATAAAAAGATTGAGAATAAAATGATTCGCCTAAAATGTGTGTAGGTTTTCAAGATAACAAATATATAAGAGATGTTTAAGAAAATAAAAAACATTGCAAGAGATCAGAATTTTTCCTAAACCAACAAAACTAATTTTATTCCTGTAAAAAACTCTTGAGGAATATCACAGAACCTCCAGAAGGTTACCCGACGGGCTAATCGAGAAAAACAAAATCGAATTAGATACTGATGTCTAGTTCTACTAGTAGGTGGAACAATCTGTTGAATTATTACACCTAGCTACTTGAACCAATGTATCATCAGCATACCATAAGCAAAGGTTCCATGTTAAATTAGTTCAATCAATTCCTAAGCTAGGCATAATAGAATATTTAAAAGAGGTCTAAAGATTACAACAATATACACAACTTCAAAGACTTCTTAGTCTAATTCAATATTGAAGTACCCTTAAATTGTATAGTGGATCAACCATCAAGCACTTGGATTTCCTACATAGTAAATAAATAACCACACACTTGCAATTAGTACTTATGAAATAATTAAGCTTACTTGTTTATTAATCATTAAAAGCGGCAACCCTATGGAAGATTTACAACACTTTCGCTGCAATTCGTTATATATCAACTTTATACATATACTATCGAAGTAACTTGGTTAGAGAGTTGATGTGAGAAACAAGCTTGGGAGATTACTTAAAATAAGGAGCAACTCACAACACTTCAAAAGGAGAAGGAAAAAGCGAAAAAGAAGAGACTCGCGCACTATACGTTTCTATGAAGGAGCAAATGGATATTCTCTCTCAATACATTGGTGACAATCACATCACTTTAGGTCTTATCTCTTGAACGATCATTTTGACGCCTCTTCTGGAGGTGAGGACAATTTACTATGTGTTGTATAGGTTGATTTGTTCTAAATTATTACTTGCAATAGATGGGTATGTGG
>BSSO01004161.1:0-15024 GCA_030267885.1 Mesembryanthemum crystallinum
ACCCCCACTCCCTCTCTCCCAAATACAGCCCATCACAGAAACCCGACGACCCCCAACCCCCACTCCACAAACCGACCACCACTCCGGCGAACCCCAACCACCCACCACCAGCCCCGCCGACCATCCTAAGCGAGCCCAGCAACCATCAATCGGTGATTAAGCTGTAACTGTGAAATGGCCTGTTTTGGAGAGAGAATAGAGAGAGAAATGAAGAAGGTAGAAAATGAGGGGAGAAATGAGGAGGGCATTTTTGGAAAAAAACGGTTACATCAAGTAATTTTCCTGTTACGTAAAGCAATCCCCTTCAAAATAAGTTGAGAATTTTAAAATGAATGCAACAAAGTATTAGTATGGACGCATTTATACTAGGGCTGTGTTAGGCAAAACCCAGCTACCTATTCAGCTCCAATTACCTTTTCAGCTATCAGCCAATTTTTTTATTCTCTCAACAACCAAGCAGTTTATTTAACTATTCTCATCTTTTAGTTTTTATCTTGAACTTTTTCAGCTAGTTTTAAGAAGCTATTACAAAAAGACTTTCATATAAATTAACTCTTCAACTAGTTTTTTACTACTTTGCAAATATAGCAACAATTCTGAACTTTTGAACAGCTAATAGCCTAATACCTTATTAGGCACCTTATCAGCTAGTGTTGCCAAACATAACCTTAACTTATTCATAAGTTGAGGTAAACTCCTGGATAAGTCGTCTTATACGAGGTTTTATGCTTTAGCATGCTATTGGTCTTCTCAATCCATGAGATCTAGTTATTACAAATAACTTGTTTGATTAACTACATTTGATGACCAACAGAGTTTTCTTTGTCAGGAGAGTGAAGGGGAGAGAGAGTTAATGCTTCTATTAATATACTCTTAGAGGTCGTTTGGTTGACATGAAGAAATACAGGAAGTACAATTTCATGTGAATTAGATAAATTCTAGTAGTTGTTTTCTCACTTCCCATGAATTTCTAATTCATACGAAATGCCACTTCCTAGGTATTGGAACTTCCCAAAGTAAACCAAACGACCACTTTCGTGATTTTTTTTTAACGTGACACATTTTATAACTAAGCGACAAATTTACTTTGTCTAGCGGTAAGATTTGCATATGATGTGTAGTCTATCTTATGCCACACTAAAAAAAAATAAAAATAAAACTACTAAAGTTAAGGAAAGGTCAATAATGCCTATGTTTTACATTCTTTAACATTTGCTTTTTCACGGTATATAAGACGACACTTCGACTATGAAATAATTGTACTTATATAAACTTGAAAACGGTAAAAAAAAAAAAAAAACAGATATTTTGAAAGAATAATATATTAAAAAAAAAATCTAAAAAACTACATTTACCTTGTAGTAAATCTTATATTTTATCATTGATTAATGCTCAAAGCTTTTAGACTTTGACCATCAAAAAGCAAATGTTAACAGAAATGTAAAACAGGAGTACTTTATCGGTTCCATGTGCAAGTTTGAAAGAAAAGATTTATATGTGGTATTTAATCAATCAATTAGTTCCTTTTTTTCTTTTTCCTTTTGGAAGGAAAATGATCAAATTATTAGTTGAACGCCATACGACATCTACAGGATATATTAAAATCAAACGAATACAAATCAAAAATAAATCTCTATTCTTAGTAAACTAAGATCTAAGATATCGCATGCTCTCCAACAAATCGTTGTCTCATATTGTAGCCTTCCTCGGGGAATCCAGTGATTTAGAATAGTTTGGAAATTGTTGAGAATCATCTGATTCTTGTGGACTGAAAATTTGATTTCTCCTACAAAATCATATGAACAACAACTAATGAACCAACCACAACAACACTTTAAATTAGAGACTCAAAACTCTAAAAACTAGCTCAAAATTCGTGTTTTTTTTTTTTTTTTTGGATTTTCTCTATGGTGCCCCTGCGTTTTTTAAATTTTTTAAAAAATGCGTGTTTTAAAATAAAATTTCTCGTGGTACCCTCAAACTATTAACTATTAGTTGGTGGTGCCATATAACCTTATAATTCAAAGTAAAATTGTGTTAAGCGATGGCATGAGCCACCCGCTTTCACCAGATTCCTTTTCTACTCCTGCCCAGCCGAGCCTCCCACCTTCTGCCAGCCCCTAATCCCTTCCCTTCCCCCTATAAATGAAATTGACTAATTTTTCTATACACCAAGACTCCCTAATCCCATTTGATTTTCTCCGTCTCCCCTTGCCTAGCATGCCCTTTTAGCTTTCTCTTTTTTCCCTATTTATTTTCAACTAGCGTAATAAAGTAGTAATTCACATTTTACTTAACAAGTACTAAACAATTGGTCACCTAATACACTTAAACAATAATATGATGGCACCATTGAGAAATTTAAAACAAAGGGGCACCATAGAAAAAATCTTTTTTTTTTGTTTTTTTTTTTTTTTGGCAGCCAGGCCCAGGGCTACAGCAGGGCGATGCTTTAAAAACGAGAACACTTGTTTCCTGCCATAATTCTAGGACTACCTTTTTCGCTTTTGCAGTGCACTTTGCAACAAACTCTGAAATTCTATTGTCAACCCAAGAAAAATTCTACCTTCAAAGAAGAAAATTCCGGAACCCTAATTCTGAAAAATTCTAGGGTTTGCGAAAGAGATCAAGAGCGTTCCAATTCCTTGTTTTTCTTTCCCTCTCTCTCTCACCCAGTTTCGTTGGCGATTTCTGCCATCGTGATATGGTGATTCTGGGACTGGTATGAGAGGGTTACAATTGTCGCCGTCGATGGAAGTCCGAGCTCTGAAATTGCGAATGGATTCTTCGATGATGGATTTACTCGCTTGCCGACTCGGATTCAAGTCTTCTTTCGATTCGTATTTGATCGCTTGCGAAGCATTTTCTGAGCGAGAATTGATTTCGGTTCCCGTTGAATTCGCCACCACCTTCTCCTTCGGAGCTCTTTGATCCATTGTTCTTCGAATTCGCTCCTTTTCTCTCTCTCTCTCTTTGTTGTTTTCTCTTTCTTTTTCGTCAGTGATGGATTCCAAAAATTCTAGTTTGACGTTCTCGATTTCGAAGCCGGTCTCTGATGATCTCGATGACATTGCTGAGAGGGACCCCTCTGGCCGATATATTAGGGTACGTTTATTTTTTCTGGTGTAAATAAACCCTAATTGATTCTTAATTTTAAATTTTGTAGCTTTTTCCAATTTCTGGCCGGCAAATTATCCTTATTGACATCATGATGTTTACAACATCTTTGTTTTCAATTTGGCAATGTTCAATTTGGCCTTAAATCTGGTTGCTTCCTGAATTTCGCAATGTTATTAAATTATCATCCTCTTTCTCTCTTTGCGTTATATTTGTACGTTTTATCGGATTGAATTACAGTATAAGTTATCTTTGATTATTCCTGGCAGATCCAGGTTGGCTTCCATCAGGTGCTTCTTGGTTGATACGCATTATAACATTAGCAATTTCCTTGCTTTTAGATTCTTCACATGCTTATTTGCTTTGTTCATATATCTGTACTGTTACTGTTGGCTACATTTTTATATCTCTGTTTTATTGTATTTTTTTATTTGTTTGTGATGATGTTTCTTTTTTCTTGTCTCTTGCTCTTCAGTATAATGAAATCCTGGGGAGGGGAGCATTCAAGACTGTGTATGATTCCTTGCTCACTCCTCTGGTTTTTGTTACATTCCTAGCCTTTAGTCATTGTTTTAGCTAAAATTTAGCTGATTGTAATTGCCTTCCTCTGACGCTTCATTATCCAAATTGACTTTTTATTTTTATTTTTTCTTCTTTCCCCGACTTTTATGTGTTTTTATAGTTACAAGGCATTTGATGAGGTCAATGGAATAGAGGTTGCCTGGAATCAAGTGGACATTGATGAAGTGCTGCAGTCACCCCAACAACTAGAGAGGTTGTATTCGGAAGTTCATCTGCTGAAGTCTCTGAAACATGTGAACATTATTAGGTGTTACCACTCTTGGGTGGATGATAACAGCAAGACCATCAACATGATCACGGAGTTATTCACCTCTGGGAATTTGAGGCAGTGAGTGGCTTTTTTATTTTATTTTTTATTGTTAATCTCTAATAAAGTGGATGTTTGTAATTGCTTCTGTTTTTCAATAATCATTTCATAACAAACATAGGTACCGTAAGAAGCACAAATGTGTTGATATGAAAGCTATCAAGAACTGGGTGAGGCAGATTCTTAGAGGTCTACAGTATCTTCACAATCACACCCCATGTATCATACACAGGGATTTGAAATGCGACAATATCTTCGTCAATGGGAACACTGGTGAAGTTAAGATTGGGGACCTAGGATTGGCAACTGTTATGCAGCAACCTACGGCTCGTAGTGTTATTGGTACGATTGTGATTCACTGAAGGGCTCTCAATTCTTAAAGAATCAATTTGGTTAGAGTCTGTAATATTTGTGGTGCTCCTGATCCAGGTACCCCTGAATTCATGGCCCCAGAACTGTATGAAGAGGAATACAATGAACTTGTCGACATTTATTCTTTTGGGATGTGCATGCTAGAGATGGTTACTTGTGAGTACCCGTATAGTGAATGCAGAAATCCGGCTCAAATTTATAAGAAGGTCTCATCGGTAGGTACATACGAAATTAGCAGCTATGATATGTTGCTGTTGCCCCCCACCCAAACAAAGAGAAGAGAATATTTTTTCCTGAGTGATTTTTTATTTTTATTTTTCCAGGGGGTGAAGCCCCTTGCTCTTAGCAGAGTGACTGACCCACTGGTGAAGCAGTTTATAGAGAAGTGCCTGGTTCCCGCATCGATGAGACCATCTGCAGAGGAGCTCTTGAAGGACCCATTTCTTGCATCAAGTAATTCAGTCGCATTGAAACCACTTCCCTTAATGTCAAGTGTACCTGAACCAGCACATTTATCGAAGCCCGAAGCTCATTCTATGGATATAGACCTCGATGGCAAGAATGGTTCTTCTAGCTCATGTATGAGAAGCAGCTGTGAAGGTCCTCGTCCTTCAACTTTGGAACTTGAAAGGTCTAGTGAATTCAACACATTCTACTTAGTAGGAGAGTTGGAAGATGACAGTTCAATCTGGATGTACTTCCACATTGCTGATAATAATGGTATGTTGAAATTATGGTTTCTCTTATGGATAGTGTTGTCAATCTGTTTGATGTGAAACAAGTTATGTTTTCTCCATCAGGTTTGGTAAAGAATATTCATTTCAAGTTCTACCTTCAAACCGATACTACCATTTCCATTGTGCGTGAGATGGTTCAACAGAAATGTTTCACGTCAGATGAAGTGGTTCCACAGAATTGTCTCAAGTTATCAGAGGAAGATGTGGTTATATTAGTGCACTTGATGGAGGAGCTCATTGGAGAACTTGTGCCTCACTATAGGCCTTGTTATGAATTCGGTCTTGTTGAAGCAAAAGGTTTACTTGAGGCAGCACGTCCATCAGAGACTGTTCTTGACTCTGTAGAACGTAAATCTTTGCCATGCAATGCTTCGCATGGAACAGACGAGGGTGCTGGAGATTCTCTTGTTTCAGGGATATCGGCTGAATATAGTCCGGTTAAGCAGTCACAAAATCCTGGTTCTAGTGTTGATGAGTGCTTCAAATCCTCTAACAGGTATGCCTTTTTACTTTCAATTTGCATTGTGTGAGAGCTGGTGTTTTTGTTTACTTTGTGGTGGAAGAGATTATTCTCACATACAAGCAAATTTATTATGAGCAGCGACACATTTGATGGTTTGAGCTTGTCAAGTGCATCTGTAACACTGACGGAAAAAGATGACTACAAGGAGTTGAAGCAGGAGCTTGATGCGATTGATTTCCAGTACAACCAGTGTTTGCTTGAGCTCTTAAGGAGGCGGGAGGAGGCAATCGAGAGTGCCAAAAAGAGGTGGTCTAGTAGGAAGGTTCCAGTTGCATGATTGAATATGCTAGTTAGTTCAACTACATCATAGCTTTAGTTCTTTTTCTACTCCCCCCTCCCCCTCTTTCGGAACAATATGGTGGTGTTAATTTGTTTAGGTTTGATTTTGTCACTTTCTTGCCAAAAACTGATTGTAAATTCATTTTGGTGGCAATGTGATGGTATTTTTCTGCTGCATCATTGTTGTGTATCTTTTTGGAAAACATGTAAGTAATTGGTACTGGGCTCGCTCAAGTTCACAAATTTGAACCATCAGGAGAATGTTACAAGGGCATCAAAGTAATGGTGTGATATGGTTAGATCAGACAAAACCTTAAAGGATACATATACATAGCCAAAAACGGTTCAAGTGGAAGCAAATTGACTCCGTTTCTTTGTTGTAGTTATTTGAAAGAGCACAAAATATCCGAGTCAATTAGGTACATTTTATAACTTAAGGAATAAGAGCTGTAACATCCACAAGAAAAAATGTATTCCTCAAAGTGAAAAACTGAACAACTCATTGGCTGAGAGGAAACTTAAACCACATCTCAAATAGAATGGCTAAAAGCCCGTACAGGGAGACAAATTGGTGAAATAAGTGAACATAACCTGCTTCTGCAACTGATAAGTGATAATAACATTGAATATAAAATGTTGCGCACATCTGTTTGTAATCAAGACACCTCACATCTGTATCAAGGTGAGAGAAAACTGCTAAACGTTCAGCATAAACACCCATTTCCAGAAACTGTGACCGAGATCATAAAGGTTCATGTTTAGTGGCTCAGAACAGAGTTGCACTCTCCCACCATGGGATGGACTGCACACTGCATATCCCCACCTGCTCGCAAAATCAGGACAGTTTAAATGAATTGCGAAGTAGCATTAATGCGACACTAAACACCACCAAACCCAACCAAAACCAAATCTAGACAAGCTTAGCGGGCAGGTTACATGGAAGTACCACAAAATATTTAGCATTTAGAATCCATGCAAGGAGTTCCAGGACAAGAATATTCCCATTCAGAACAAACAAGTGCAATCATACAGAGCCGAAGAAACCTTTCTCATCTACCGGGGAATCAGAAGACTTCCATCCCTTCTTAGCACCCAAGCATGATTCTGTCTATGCAGAACTGACAAGTGAAGATCATGTAATGGATGAATCAAGTTTGTATGGCTATCCAATCTATTTGTGCATTAAGATTCCAGGAATAATGTAAAATACTTTCTTTCAAAGAAACAAATGATCCAACATAGGCTGGTAATGGTCTCCTGGACCATCAACTTCGGCATTTAATTCAAAACATGTTTGTTCAAGAGATGTACAATATCATGACCAAGCTAGAGAAAATAGTATGGCCCATTTTACATGAAGACTGGCAATCCATCAGACATGATACACAAAACAATGAGGTTCATTCCACCAATTTATATATGAAACAATGTGATTGATTACATTGTCCGCATTGAAAGTGGCCTGTAAGGCACATCGAGGAACAATAACGCAAGGCTTGTAATCAATTTGAATGTTTTGGACAACATCAACACAAGGCTTCCATACTTAGACCAATGTGCTGACAGGAAGCAGGTACCTTCATCAACACTACCAATCCTCCTTGACAATTTTTGACTTCTCTAGTATGAACTTGCCTTCCTTGTACTTTTGTGTTTCTTCATAAGCTCGTTCATACTTCCACCCGATGACTTCATGACAGTCAGAGCAGTAGACATCCGCAACTATGTGGAGACCAGTCAAGAGTAGTCTGTCCTCTTTTGGGCCGACATGTATGTTCATAGCATGGGAAAAGAGAAAAGCTCTACCATTTCTCCCCTGAATTATGATAACAATGGAACCCTTCAGCAGAATGTTTGTAACTGAATCCCATTACTTAGGTATCAAATGCATAAAAAGGATTAGATTTATGATGTTCATGATGGAATACTTAAACCGAACCCATCTTAGCATATCTGTGATATCTAATTCCTACATGCCCGTGAAGAAGAAGGCTAATGAAATGTTCTTCATGAGCCGCAAACCATAAAATTCTGCCTACCTCTTCAGCATTAAGTGTACAGCTCAATTACTAAAAGAAAAGATCAAGTCCCAAAAAAGAAAAAATAAAGTGAAAAACACCATGTTTCATTATTTATATGTAGTTCTCATTTTCAAGGGGCAATTTGGCTTCTAAAGTTTCTGTACAGGCACAGGCACAGGCACAGACTGGCTTCTTAAGAATGGGGACTAAGAAAATCAGAAGAGATAGTAAATACACTCAAAATAACATTGTGATATCATCATATACATAATCCAGACATCAATTTCTCCGCTTCTGTCCACTGCAAGAAGGAAATTCATTAAGGAAAATGCAACTAGCAATAGAAGAATGGGAAAAAAGAAAATCTAACCTGAAAAGCTTTAGAGATGATATCATCATGAAGAGCAATATTGTTGCGGCAATTACAGCAACTGTACAACTTTGGGCCTATCAATTCCGCCATCAAAATCAAATGCTAACAAAAAAAACTCCTCAACTTTCCTATAATTAAGATCACATTCAAAAAGGAATGATGAGAGATCATGAACACACACTCCCACCGACCAATCACTCCAATGATGAAACTGATCGTATTACCTTTACTTACTTCTTAGAGCCGATTAAGGCTGAAAGATTGCTACCCATTAAGCTTTACTTTAGCCAAGTGATCAAATTTGATTAGCTGAAAGGATCAAAATCACACATTTGAGACATGTATCTACCAATGAAAATAACTCAATGATCAACCATAGCAGTAACGATATATACAATTCAGGGAATCAATCAATCAATCAATTGCATCTGCGAGAAATGATATCGAAGAGCTGAAAGATATAACTTTCACATAAACATAAACATAAACATAAACAGGTGATGTGATGAAACACATAATTGAATACATGAAAATTGCAAACTAAGAGAAACCATTACGATTTAAGAGGGTAGATGTGTGCGAGAGTAAGAAGAGAGAGATTTACTGAATTAGGGTTGTTGAAAATTGTGCAAAGGGCACTTCACCGGGTCCGGAGGAGAATGATGATCAAAAGATGACAAAGCTGCGCCCTTGGAATTTTCTCAATCTTTTTTTTTTTTTTTTTTTTTTTTTTTAAAATCCCAGTTTAATAACTACACTGTTCTTATGAAGTTTCACAACTCAATTAAATACTTACAAGGTTTTGGACTCGTGGTTAACATCGAGGCCTATGAAAAAGAAAAAAGAAAAATAAGAAAAGAGAATTTGTGTTTATTTATTTATGAAAAAGTCATCCACCATAGGCACAAATTACGCTATCAAGTATAATTGAAGCCCATGCATTATCCCTCTTGTTGGAGGTAAAGCATAACACATGATGTAATTAAATGAAAGTACATATCCCTTGACATAAAAGATTCAATAAAACTTGTGTTCTCAATTCATAGACTAACCCTGAAAATCAACAAAAATCCTACTAATGTAGAAGAATCATTAAAAATACAAAACTCCAATGGACATGGACACCAGACAATAATACTATAGTTTGTGTTTGTGTTATTTTTTTTAGTTGTTTCTTTTATATTAATTAGTTCAATTTAAAATCAAAGTAAAAGAAGAGGAAATATTTTAACCATTAATCTATTAAATAAGTAGTGAGGACGGAGTTCGAGTAATAACATAGATTCTCATAAGAACTCTCCTATATATGCTGTGTCATTTGCTTCTCTATAAACAAAAAAATGATCGATGTTCACCATTGAATCTTCCATTTCCATTAGCAGTGTGGCTTCATCTCTTATATTATTATTATGGATGTAGTTTGAGACACTATAGTTGACATAATAGACAAATTTAGTAAAGAAGACAATGCAAGTTATGAGATGAATAATGAATAGTGAACAATAGATGAAGAAGACAGGTACTGAATTGAATTGATTGAAAAGGAAGGGAAGGATGCATGGCCGGTAACGCAACATTTCTGTCAATATATATATATATATATATATATATATACTAGTTGTACTTGGTAGTTTGTATTGATTGGATCATATGAGTCGTGGAATCTAGATCCAAAACGTGGCTATCACTAAGCTTTTTGAATAATAACAATAATAATACTCCCTGGTTCGTTGTTTAATTTGGATGATTGTTTGATTCTCATATATAGTACTCCATATTCATATACAGTAGATATTAGATTCTTTATTTCAAGTTTTCAATCACCTTGCTCGGTACTGTAAATGGTAATGGTAATGGTAATGGTATCTTATCTTGGATAATTGTATTGTATGGCTGTCGTCCTCTCTTGCTTGCTTCACTACCTACTCGATCACTACTACATACCCTACGGGCCCTACGCCCTTACTTAACTTAACTTACCTCTTCCTTGCTTTCTCCCTAGCTTAGTACTCCATATATAAGGCTACGCTCATTTAGCTTAGGATTTGCTTTACTTAAAACATTATTACTATTTCAGCCATTTTATACAGATTTTAAAGTATATTGCTTTAACCACATCGTTACTTTTATGTTACTCCTAATACACAACAAGGAATTTATGAGTCAACCCAAGTTGAGATCAGATATAACAAGTATTAACTCAAAATCATATTGCTTCTAGTCTAGCTAATTGGAGCAGTATTTCCTTCAACATCCCTATATTAGACTATTAATCGTATAATAATAATTCAAGGATGATATTCAAATATTTAAGCATTATTACTTCTTTTATATTGCATCATAAGTAGTATAACAATAATATAATGAAGAATCTCCAACAATTTTTTATTATGTTAACTTACGACTTGTAATAGAAAAAGCAGTACTAAAATTTTTTTTGAATATCGTCTACTCAAATATTTATCTCTCGTAGCCTAATAGTTCCAATATCATTTGTAAAGCAAACAAAAATGACAAAAATTGCACTAAAATAAGAATTTTTAAAAAATTGCACTAAGAATTCATATAATGGTCCTTCCCTACTCCACTAAAAAATACTCCCTCAGTCTCAATAGGTTCGTTACGTTGGATTTTTCACGGTTTTCAATGCAACACTTTGACCGTGAATAATTGTAATGATATATAAGTAAAAATTACGAAATGATAATATTATGAAAATACTACTTAACATCAATCTAATATAAGTATTTCCACTTTGTAAATCTTCTTTATGTATTTTCATAGATTAATGGTCAAAGTTTTTATCTTTGACCACAACAAGTCCAACGTAACGAATCTATTGAGATAGAGGGAGTACTCCATAATACTCTCTCCGTCTCAAAATAACTGTCGTTTAAGGTTAATGCGCACATATTAAGGAGTCTATTAATTGTAGAGGTAGTTAAAAACAATTTGACTCGACTAGCCTTATATTAATCGGAACTAGGTACATTGGAAAGTGAAACTAGTAATAAAATCACAAGAGTACATTAAGAAAATGAGCAATTAATATTGTATTGAAATTGTAAAGCGATAAATATTTGGAGACAAAAAAATTTAGTTAAAGTGATAAATATTTCAATTATTCTTGTATGAGGTGGCCTCTGGAGTATGGACACAAATATTTGAGACAGAGGGAGTAATACATAAGGTCGGATGACACATTGTAACTATATGCATGCTATTGAGTACTCGTATTTAGTTCTGTTGAGGCATTATTCCTCTGGACACAAATTCCAATCATCCAAAACAATAGTAAAAGAAAATTCCAACGACAACACAAGGATTATCCATACTTCACTTAATTAAGACTGCACTACGTTTCTAGTTAGTAATAATTTCATTCAGATTGTTTGTATTCCATTTGGCACAACTCCAATATGGAGTACTATAGATATGGAAAATATATTATGTGCATTTATTTTCCATATATCTAGGATTATTATCTTTTATATTTAGTATATGTCTAAAATATTGTTATCTTCGAGATCTACTTAATTAGGAGACTAGTATAATTAGAATATTAGTTTACTAGAAAAAGAATTTAATATACTTTATAAATAGGGGTCTCCCCCATCTTAAACTTTTGGTTAAAACAGTTCTTTCTTTGACAAATAATCTCATCACAAGTGGTTGTGCGGAGTGAACTTCACCAACTGTGTCCTAATAATAAAAGATGTATGTTTAGGGGTAATTGGAATTTAAGCAAACTGAATTATCACGTGGGTCAGGATATATAGCTGTAACCGCTCCCAGCTAACTCCTTGGCTTCCCCTTCTTCAGTTGAGAGTTGACCACTCATTTATTTCCATTCCTTGTCCCATTTGCATTTTGCAACCCAATTTCGCATTTCAATGTTAATTTATTTTATTGCCTCTTGTTTTTCTTTTCTTTTTCCTGGCATGTTGCTAGTTCCTAATCTAGAACCAGAAGTAGTTCTATCTTTTTCCCTCATCAGTTTGTTAGAAACAGAGGAAACTTAACCGGGTGATGCGATGATGGAAGATCAGAATGAACACACCCCCTTGTGTACGTTACTAACTTAACTAATCATCACTAACATTTTTACTTGTTTTTTTGAATTAATTCTTCAATTTGATGATCACTCGCATCTTCTTTTTTTTGTTGTTGTTTGAATTGAATTAATCATCGATATGTTGATTGATTGATTGATTGATTGTATATATATATATTTATATATATATATGCAGTACCAGAAACAGAGGAAGACATTGCTAGTAGTAGTAGCAGCAGCAATGAAGAAAGTCAAAGTCAAAGCATTTCAACCTCGGAAAACTCGCCGGTGGAGCAGGTGGCGATGACGGTGCCGACGACGGACGATCCTGACCTGCCGGTGCTGACATTCAGGATGTGGACACTGGGGTTGCTCTCCTGTGTGGTCCTGTCTTTCCTCAACCAGTTCTTCTGGTACAGGAGAGAGCCGCTGTCGATCACCGCCATCTCCGCCCAGATCGCCGTCGTGCCACTCGGCCAGTTGATGGCGGCGAAGCTCCCAAGCCGGCCCCTCCTCCGTGGGACCCGCTGGGAATTCTCACTCAACCCGGGCCCATTCAACATCAAGGAGCACGTCCTCATCACCATCTTTGCCAATGCTGGTGCCGGTAGCGTCTATGCTATCCATGTTGTAACCGTTGTTAAGATCTTTTACAGGCAGCACATCACCTTCTTCGTCTCCTTGCTGGTTGTTCTAACAACTCAGGTTCGTCATCCTCAATTAAATTAATTTAACTATTGTCATTGGTTGGTTAATTAATTGATGGTGCATTTTATTTTAATTTTAATAAAATAGTGGAAATTGATTGGGAATCTGAATGAATGATGGATGGGTAGGTGTTGGGGTTTGGCTGGGCGGGTGTATTCCGCAGATACCTGGTGGAGCCGGCAGAAATGTGGTGGCCGTCTAATCTTGTCCAGGTTTCCTTGTTCAGGTATGTATTCTTCTCCCACTACTTCTTCCAATTTTTTTATTTTATTTTTTAAATTTTTGGGGTTCTGAATCTTGCATTAATCTAATCTTAATTTAGTTAATTAATTTAATTTAAGATGTTCATAGACGAAAGTTTCCTTTTTAACATTTGCATAGTTTTTTGATGCTGGATTATAATCCATGCAATTTCAAGATGTGAGGAATGAAGATATTTTTCTAGTTGCTTGCTTGTCTAACGCTTGAAACACTACTTCTTTGGGCCAAAGACAACTAACTGCCCATGACTTCATGGATCACTTGCATTAAGTATGTTGTAGTAGTAAATCAATAGTGTATGTAAAGTTGTATGGCATTGTATTTTGCTCTTGTTCTATTACCAACGTTTTGGGCTACCTTCAACAACAGAGAAAGGCTCAACCAAATCCACATGAGAAAAAATGAAAAATCCTCTCATGATTATTAGGTTGCCTCAAATGCATCGAAAAAAGAAAAAAAAAAAAAAAAAAAAAAAAAAGAGCTCAAAATTAGAACCAAGTTCATATTGTGACTAAATTTGTGTATTGTTTCTTAGTGCGTGTTCCTATCTTTACTCTATAACTACCCCTTCCATCAACCCAAGAGTAAACTAGAAAGAGAAGAATAATTTAGTACTCCGTATATGGTTCTAACCTAACCTAGTTGTACACAGGGCTTTGCACGAGAAGGAAGAGCGGTCGAAAGGTGGTCTTACACGCACTCAATTCTTCCTAGTCGCATTCATATGCAGCTTTGCGTACTATGTCTTCCCTGGCTACCTTTTGCAAATGTTGTCTTCCCTTTCTTGGATTTGTTGGCTTTATCCCAAATCTGTAATGGCTCAACAACTTGGTTCTGGGTTACATGGACTTGGAATCACCGCTTTTGGGCTCGATTGGTCCACCATCTCATCCTACTTAGGAAGCCCACTCGCAAGCCCATGGTTCGCTACTGCCAATGTGGCTGCTGGTTTTGGACTTGTCATGTATGTGCTCACACCAATTAGCTACTGGCTCAATGTCTACAAAGCTAAGACTTTCCCCATATATTCAAGCAAGCTCTTCACCTCCACTGGCTCAACTTACAATATCTCTGCTATTGTTGACTCCAATTTCCATATCAACCAAGAGGCTTATGAGAAAGAAGGTCCTCTTTACCTCAGCACCTTCTTCGCTATGACTTATGGAGTTGGTTTTGCTGCATTGAGTGCCACGATCGTACATGTAGCACTATTTCATGGCAGGTACTCATTTATTTTCTTTTATATATGAATAACCAAGTTTATGTAGCTAGTAGGGGGAAAAAAGATGATGCAAGCCTAGAACAAACGGTTTATCCGAATGATTAATAATTGGTTGTCTTTTGATTCCGCTTAACACACAATCAGAGAAATATGGGAGCAAAGCAGAGCAACTTTTAAAGATAAGAAAATGGACATACATACAAAGCTGATGAGAAGATATAAAGAAGCTCCGGAATGGTGGTTTTGGGTCATCCTTTTGGTGAACATTGTGACCACTATCTTTGCGTGTGAGTATTACAAAGACCAGCTTCAATTACCATGGTGGGGTGTGTTGCTTGCATGCGCCATTGCCTTCATCTTCACACTTCCAATTGGGATTATAACTGCCATCACGAATCAGGTACTGGTCGTTCTTTAATTTAATATTGAATTCCTAGCCATATAGCTTAAATCCTTGTCCAATATGAC
>BSSO01004162.1:0-15022 GCA_030267885.1 Mesembryanthemum crystallinum
ATTGGCTGAAATCGTATATACACAGGTATGCCTGTGGTAAATGTCTTTTGTACAATTGGATTTGGTCCAAGAGGGAGTCGGATTGGCTTCATTTAGAGAATAGAATAAAGATCACCATTTTCCAAAATAATACTATAAATTGAATTTTAAAATTTTGATTCATGAAACAAACCTTGCTTAGGAACCAAGTTCAACAAATACTCAACAATTGATATTCCAAAAATCTGCAAAACATTTAAATAAAATTAATGTAAAATTGATACCACCATGAAATAAGTAGATAGAAAGATAAAGGAAAGCTGAAGAGAGGGAAAAAAACTATACGTAATGGAGGGTTGGGAAGGGGAAGGGGGGTTGGCCGTTGTTTTGACTTATATATTTATAGGACATGGGTAATATAAAGGTTTCCTAATAGAACTCTTTTATTTTATTTTAATAAATTCATAATTAAACAATTAGTTTCCTATTGAATGTGTAATCTTTTAGGTTTCCTAAGCTTATTCTACTTTTACCATAATTATCTTTTAAGATTTTCATAAAAAATCCAAAAAAACGAGAAAATTCCTATCCTACGTGGCGCGGCTAGAGCTACCGAAAAAGTTCCCGGTTTATATATATATATTAAGATTTAGGGTACCCTAAGATTTATTGTTGCACTACTTTTTCCATCTTTTCATCTATATATTAAATTTCATTATATTTTTTTCACTTTGTATATTCTAAAATAAATTTCATATATTCTTTGTTCACTTTTTGGTTTTATATGGTATAGTTTTTCACTAATTTATTAAGTGAAATTGTAAGTTCACTTTTGGTAACCTTCAGATCGCTATTTTATGAGCTTTAGATTCACTATTTACAAGGTTTAATTTCACTATTTTTTCTTTTGACGGTTAGTTTTACTAATTTATTTGTGTTAAACTACGGATTCACTTTTTGTAAGTTTCAGGTTCACTATTTTAGGAGTTAATGTATATAAGGTTTAGTTTTATTCTAATTATGTTAAACTATAGGTTCACTTTGTAAGCTCCAGGTTCACTATTTTATGAGCTTTAAGTTCACTATTTACAAGTTTTATTTCACATATATATTTTCGTTAAACTGTGGATTCACTTTTTTTAAACTTCAGGTTCACTAATTTATGAGCTTTAGGTACACTATTATATATATATAAATTTACTTTTTGTAAGCTTCAGATTCACTATTTTATGTTCACTGTACATAAGGTTTAGTTTCAATTATTTATCTATGTTAAACTATAGGTTCACTTTTTCTAAACTTCAGGTTTATTTTATGAGCTTTAGCTGCACTGTTTATAAGGTTTAGTTTAACTTATTTATTTACGTTAAACAATAGGCTCACTTTTTTAAACTTTTAGAGTTTTAGATTCACTTTTTGTAAGGTTTAAATTCACCACTTCTATAAGCTTTAGGTTCAATTTTATAAGGCTTAAATTCACAAATTTACAAACTATAATTGATCAGTCATGCTCTTGAAAGCCATTTTACAAAAGAAAAGGGAAATAATAATAATAATAATAATAATAATAATAATAATAATAATAATAATAATAATAATAATAATAATAATAATAATATGACACCAACCAATTAGCCAGCGTGCAATTTATTGCTGATTTCTGGAAACACAAACTTGTTTACTTGTTTGCAATTTTGATTACAAGAATGATCCATTTTATTGCGTGAAGATAGGGTTGGACAAGAGGGGATGGAGGAGAGTGACTAATAGAGATTTAATTGATTACATCAATCTATATAATTACAATACTCTAATATACCCAATGTAATATCATTACATGGTTAGAAGTAATTATGTTTACAACCATCCTAACAAGTAGCAACTATAAATTCTATGAGTATAGCCATAAGCACGTTTATAACTACAAAATCTTGATTACATTGTAATTACCATTACACCTAAGTAAACACCACCAAACATGGAGTAACACCAATGCAGCCCACAAATAAACAAAATTCCAAACAAAAGCCCATCATTTAGCCGACACTCTGTAGGGCACCAAAGCAAAGTGTCTTAAAAATCTCTGCCGCTCTCTCTTCGTCAACATCTTCTTCTCCTCTCAAAGAAAAAAAAAAAAAAATAGAGATTTGAGAAAGATGATGAGATCTGGTCCTTATTTCTGGTCCGGTCGCCGACTGCTTTGCTCTATGGCGGCCAGGGTCACCTCAGTTCTGTCAAAGCCATCTCTGGATTCTACTAAAAGTAAACAAATTCTTACTGAATTATCCCCTCGTCAATTTGATCACGTCTTTTTTGCGACTAAATCATCGTTGGTGAACCCTCAAACTGTGTTGGGTTTCTTCAAATATGGGGCTGCATCATGTCGGTACCGTTTTAGTATGAGGTCCTATTGTCGTTTGATTCATTTGCTTGTTGCATCGGGTTTAACTGCCCCAGCAAGGCTACTGTTTCAACAGTTAATTATTGGGAAAATTCCAATTAGAAAATCCCCCTCGTTTTCCTCGTTTGTCAATACGCATATAAATATAGCAAAGGCATTGGTGAATTTGAACGACAACAATGATGAAACGGACAAGTCAGTTAGGGTTCATACTTGTGATATTTTGATTCATGCTTGCTGTACCCATCCCAAGGCACGACGTATCCACCCAGGACTAGGATTCTGTTTGGCTCTTGACGTGCTGCGGGTGCTGGGAAAGCACGGTGTGTTCCCATCATTAAACACATGTACAAATATTTTGAGCTCCTTCGTCAAAAATGATGACCTTGACCTTCGAAGGAGTTATCAAGCATTTGAAATCATATACCGGGGATGGGGGCTGCACCCCAATGTTTATGTTTATAGCGCTGCAATCAAAATGTTTTTCTATGCTGGGTGGTTTAAACATGCGGTCGGGTTGTTCTTCAGAATGGAGAAGCTGGGAATTTCTCCGCCTCCTGTTATTTACAACAGCATTATCAAGGGACTTTGCAATCGTGGAGATTTAATCGGGGCATTCTACTTTAAGGACAGGGTGATGCTAGAGAATAAGCCAGATCGAGTTACTTATGAAATTCTAATCGAGTTTCTGTGTAACATTGGGAAACTTGGTGACGCCCGTAACCTGCTACAAGAGATGCTACACAAGGGTTATGTTCCTACTCAAGTTGGGTTTCATTCTTTGATCCGTGGCTACTGTGGAGTAGGAATGAATAGGGAAGCTTTGAAGGTTACTAAACTCATGTTGGAGAACATGCCCTCAACAAGTTTACTTGACTAGTGTGGATTATTATGATAAAATTCTGAATATATGATGAAAATCCGAATAACTGCATTATTATGCGGACGGTGGATGGATCGAGTGGCGGATCGGACAGGTGGGACCCGACGAGAGCGTGAAATGTTTCGCTATTTTACTTAGTGCGGTTTTTGTAAGGCCTTTTGGGCCATTTTTAGACCCTATTTTAGGACCTTATGTTTAGTTTAGGGATTACACCTTTCATTAGCAAGTCTTAATTAGTTTTAGAGATTAATTTAGCCCTTTTAGCGGCAGCGGATTGTCCTAACTCTAGTGTATTATCACCGTACAAGGCTAAGGAAAGGAAATAAGAATTAAACTACTTAAACTCCATTATTATATTATAAGTCTACCAGTCTACATACTATATTATTAGTGTTGCATACCATTTCTATTAATAAACCTAAGTCTGATTCCTATTACGAACTCGCTAAAAACTACATAAACTAATATTGCAGTTATCTCTTCATTGCCACGATCCTTGCCATCGCTTTTCTCGTCAAAACCCATCAGCTATTTGTTTAAAAACATAGAAAAATATTTAAAGAGAAAAGTCAGCTTATGCTGAATAACTCCACCCCGTAAAAGTAGATAAAACATAGTAGGTTTTTTTAATTAAGGTTTTGGAAAATCATCTTTGAAGATAAATAATTTTTATTTAATTGGTTATAATATAGTCTACTTAATAGTATATTTTATCAATATTCAACATTTTATTTATTAAACCGTTTACTTCTTAACCCCTTTCACGTCATCATTTACATAACTTGAAGTTAACGAAGATGTCACTTAACCCATTATTGTGGTACAAAGGTAAATGCGGGATTATTTTTGTCAATTTTTGAATGTGAGATTATTTTTGTTGGATCGCAAAAGGGTTGGATTATTGGCATCAAATTTTACAATTTAAAAAACCCCCAAAACCACAATCTTTGATCCAACGGTCCAAATTCGTTTCCGGAACCTTCCAACCAAACTCTAAACCCTAGCCTTCACCTATAAATACCCAACTCTATTCATCATTTGCAACATACAACCTGGACATCCCAAACTCGAGTCTCCACAAGTAAGACTTGTTCGGAAAAATCCAAACCTTTTAGTTCTTTTTTGAAGCCACCGCGAGCATCGGGGTTCTATCTGTAGGCCAAGTGATTCAGGTATACCTAAGGGCACCCTAAACTATTTTCTTTTCTTTGTGTTTGTTTTTTTAATATGTTTTTTTTTTAATTTGATAATGGTTAGTCTATTTATTTGTTTTCTTAATTATGTTTTTATTTTCTTTTTTTTAGTTAGTTTGTTTAGTTTTAGTTTAATTGTTTTAGATCCTTTAATTAGGAAAATTTAATACCAATAATCTAACTTTTGGGCGGTGCAACAAAAATAATCTCACATTTAGAAATTGACAAGAATAATCTCACATTTACCTTCATCCCTCAATAATGGGCTAAGTGACATCTTCGTTGACTCCCATATACAAAAATGATGACGTGGTAGGGATTTGTTACTAATGTCATTAAACTGTTTATTTCTTAACCCCTTCTACGTAATCATTTACATAACTTGGAGTTAATGAAGATGTCACTTAACCCATTATTGTGGGACAAAGATAAATGTGGGATTATTTTTGTCAACTTTTGAATGTTGGATTATTTTTGTTGGATCGCCAATGGTTAGATTATTGGTATCAAATTTTCCTTTTTTTTTTTCTTGTTTTTTGGTTTTTGTATTAGAAAACTTATTTGGGCCATAACTTTTAACCTGGGTATTGGTTTAAGGTAAATTAGGTGTCATTGGAAAGGTTGCAACACGTACTTCCTAATGAGCCCAATATTGGATATATTTGGGTATGCTTACAAAGCTAAAGTCTAAACAAATATTATTGGGTTAGGTTGAGCACCGAGGTTTCGTCTTTCGACCATTTACTGTAAGTTATCGTCATAGAGAGGTATTTTTTGTAAGGAACCACCTTATATATAGCACTTTTTGTGAAAACCCCCCTTATAAAATCGATTTTGTTGGGAAACACCTTATAAAAATAAATTTCCTTGATGGAGCCACCTTATGCCTAATTCTGCCCAAATTAAAGAGTTGTGTTCCCGTTTTGCCCTTATGTTTTAAAATAATTATAATTTTAAGGTGAGAAAATTAACTAAAACCCATTTTCCATAAGAGCAAAATGAGAACAAAATCATTTAATTTTTGCATGGAGAATAGTTTTAGTTATTTTTTCTCGGCTAAAAAATACATTTATTACAAAGCATAAGGGTAAAACGGGAATAAAGCCCTTTGATTTGGCTGGAATTAGGTGTAAGGTGGGTCCGTCAAGTGAATTTAATTTTATAAAGTGGTTTCGCACAAAATTGATTTTATAAGGTGGGTTTTCACAAACAGTGATATATATATAAGGTGGTGCGTCACAAAAAACCCTCATAGAGAATTACAAATTGGGTGCTAATAGTGGTGCATGCCTAATGTAGCCACTTTATGAAATTTTGCATATTTTGTCCTTGAATCAAATTGTCACGAAAAGCTAGATTTTGGCAACTTTTGGGCAGAAGCTACAGCTTGAATCTTGCAACTTCTTGTTTTTTTCTCTCAACTACCAAACAAAGATTTTATCAAAGTTACAGCTACAGCTCACAGCTATAACTGATTTTTGAAAGCTATTCATAATAGGTTTCACTTGACAGCTAGATTTTGAGTAAAAGTTACAGCTTGAAGCTACAGCTTGTTCTGTTTTCTCTCTGCTACCAAACAAGATTTTAGAAAAAGCTACAGCTAAAGCTCACAACTACAGCTAATTTTGCCAAACATAGCCAAGTGTACCTCCTCATGCCAAAGTGTTAATTTTCGAACACATATTTAACGTTCAATCGTACAATGTACTATTTATCAAGGTAGATTTATTGGGACAACAAGATGCTACTGCCTTTTGACAAAGCGTCCCTATAATCAGCCATATAAAAAAATTAAGCTTTCCAATTTACACTAGGATTACAAATACAGCCACAAAAATATTGCAAAGATGTGCATTAGCCACTTAATACAAGAGATGGTTCATGTGAGAAAATGGGTCAACTGCATTAGTGATCGCAACCAATACAAAAAAGAAGAGGACTTAGAAGCATATGGTTGGGAATGCAACTGATTGTTAACGAACCTAAGGACGACTACATGACTTCTTAATCAAAGCTTCATTGGTGGTTGTCAACCACTATAATATAGGGCAAATCACTATAACATGACGATCTTAGCCGTTAAGAATGATTAGACAAATTTGACCCGTTAATTCATTGAATTTATTCGCATATATTAGTCATGACCATGATAATTATTAGTCATGACCAATTAACGATAAAGATAAAAGTATAAAAGTCACGACCAAATAACTCATTAGTCATGACTAATAGCTATAACATACGATTAGTACTATCTAATTACAACATTAGATTTACCTAAATAAAAAATTAGAGTAACTTGTAATGATTGACTATAAGTTATAGTGATTGACAACCACTGAAATTTTTTTCCTTCTTAATTAGTGTTCTTACACAATGTCAAATTTCACTGCTAAAGATTGATGCATAGCAAGTTTGCATTATATTTCACAATTCAACAAAGTCATAACAAAACTTGAGTAGAGAAGGAATTTACAATCCATATACACTTTCCTCCTCGCATCGTTTTAAAGTAATGGTGATACCATGAGCATGAGCAATTTGGTTATATGCAAGCAGAACTATGTAAACATATTTGAGCAAGTTACCTTCCTTTTTTTCTACGGTTATGCATTCTTTTCGGTTACCAACTGTGGAAAAGATTATGCATATCACTCATAATACACATAAATCAAATACATATCTCCAAAACACATGTAGGCTTCCTCAGCAAAACTGCAAAATGATTCCACACTTTAATTAGATTTACTTTTCTGTGGCATTTCTCAGTATTAAGCCATAAATGGAAGCAAGCTGAAATGGAAAGAGGGCTGCACTAACAGCATCACCTTACTGTGCATACAAACTCAACTAATTAAGTCGCTGTGCCTGTGTTGTACATGGATCCGGCCCCTTAAATGGACACAGGTACTTCAGCATAACTGTTGAAGTATGCATGACAGAAAATCTTAGAAACTTGATGCACCCACGTCAGTCTATTCAAAAGAGCCAACACTTCCAGAGTGTTCAAATGCGACAAGCTTCAATTATGTCTTTCAACTACAGGTTACAGCTGTGTAATAGCACCTGGCCTAGCGAGCTTAGACCTGTCAGGACTGAACCGAAACCGAATACCCGACCCGATTAACCCGAAACCATATCCGAACCGATTTAGAACCGATTACCCGAAATTACCCAAATGGAAACTGAATTTGACCCGAAAATTAGATTGACCCGACGATCAATAC
Source organism: Mesembryanthemum crystallinum (assembly GCA_030267885.1). Classification (NCBI taxonomy): domain Eukaryota; kingdom Viridiplantae; phylum Streptophyta; class Magnoliopsida; order Caryophyllales; family Aizoaceae; genus Mesembryanthemum; species Mesembryanthemum crystallinum. Next base: position 7,684 of record BSSO01004162.1, read on the forward strand.
CCGAATCCGACCCGAACCGAGAACAGCTTGAACCGATTAGGATCCGAACCCAAAAGATTTGATCTAAAAAAATTATAAACCGATTCGACACAAACCGAACAAGAGCCGATCTGAAAACAACCCGAACCGAATGTTATCCGATCCGAAATCGACCCGAAATGAACATTATTTGAAACCAAAACAAACTGAATTAAACACAATGTTTGAAGAACAATTATCTTACTTTCTCCTTTTTTGTTTTTTATTTGTCATTGTCGGTATATTTTAATAAACTTTACAAATTTTGTAAATGTATTTTAAAATAAGAAAATTTTCATTTTGGATACCTGACATTAGGTCAAATTGCAATTTGGGTATCTATCTTTTCAATATTCTCATTTTGGGTGTCTGAAATTTAAAAACTGTCTCATTTTGGGTCATTTCACTAACAGCGTTAAAAATTTCGTTAACATGCTGATGTGTTATCAAGCAAAAAAATTATAAAAATTCCCAAAAAGTTGTAGAAATTTCTCAATAACTACAAATAAACATTTCATATTTTTGTTAGATTTTTTTGGTAATTTTTAGAAAAGGTTTAAGAATAATGTTTTGCTGTCTGACACATCAGCATTTTAACGGAGTTTTTAATGCCATTAGTGAAATGACCCAAAATGAGACAATTTTTAAGTTTTCAAGTACCCAAAATGAGAATATTGAAAAGACGGGTCCCCAAATTGCAATTAGGTCTAATGTCAGGTACCCAAAATAAATATTTTCCTTTAAAATACATTAGTAGTAATTTCATGATTGTAGTATACAAGATACAGAATTGAGGTAGATTTTGTACCTTACCTATCCAATTTAGGATACGGAAATTTCCTGTGGTACCCCTAAACTTTGGCTTAATGCTAGTGGTGTACACACTTTTCCAGTAATGCCAGTGGTACCCCTGAAGTTTGACTTTAGCATTTTTCGTACCACTGAACTTAGACTATAATGTTTTCCGCAACCTAATGGTTGATGGAGCTTCTTTTCTATTGGATTTTTTTTTAACTATCTTAGTAAATGTATAGGGTACTGTAAAATGACTGATATACCCTTACTTACCTTAATTACACAACTGTTAGGTATTTGACAAACATTGCTCTTAGAAATCTGAAGAAATTTTTTTGAGGTCTGACAATGGTGGGTGGGTCGATTTATAAGGGAAAGACCTGTCAAATACTTAGCCGTTGTGTATTAAAGCAAGTAAGGGTATATCAGTCATTTTACTGTGCCCCATAAATTAACTAAGTCAAATAGTAAAAAAAATCTAACAGAAAGGAGCTCCGTCAATCATTAGGGTACAAAAAACGTTAAAGTCAAAGTTCAGGGGTACCACTGGCATTATTGGAAAAGCGTGGGCACCACTAGCATTAGGCCAAAGTTCAGGGGTACCATTGTGGAACTTTAAACACTAATCTTAAGTGTTTAAATGCTTCCTAAACCCAAAAAAAAAAAAACATCCCAAAACACCCTTACTCCACAAAACAAACCACAAAAAATGCCTTCAACTTGGGGTTACTAACTTGAGGAAGATTCGAACAAGGGAGCTCGATCCGATCCAAGGTAGCCATCCTGAGGGCGATCAACAAAGGATTATTCTTTATTGATTGTGTTCTTGTGTGCAAATTGAACTTTTCTCGAATTAAACCTTCATGTACACACGGCTAAATTTCCACATAAAAATTTAGCATGTTCACTTAATTCTTGTCCAAATCGCATGAAATCTTGTTAATCATCAAAGTGGCCACCTTTGCAAATAAATTCCTTCTTGGTAGATAATCCATGACAACCCACGTAACTAAAGCATAGTTAAAGGCAAATAAATAACATGACAGATATTATGTAAATAAATGGCATAATTGCATTATCTTGAAATCATTTGAATAAACTCCACATTCCCGAACTCGACATCTCCTTTCTTTGGGCATCAAAGTCACAATTTGGCACGAACATGATATCTCCTTAGATATACGTGGTTGGCGCCTTCACAATTTCCGTATTCCTAAAATACGGTGGCGACTTCTTCACCTTGCAAAACAAGTCAAGCAAAACATGATAAAAAACGGTTACGACGCCTCAATCAAGAAACCAAAGCCCCACGCCGCGGGGGCGGGAAACGGGTCCCACAAGATTGCTTTCTACTTAGCATCATAGTTACTACTAGGCGAGGATGCTGCTATGCGATACATACTTTTCCTAAAGGGTTGAGATGTAAGAGTAACACTGTTGAGACACCTGTCATTATTCCTGATTCTGAGCCCAATTCTGAACCTGTGCCTGAGCACGAGGCATTTATTGAGCCTTTGAGTAAGCCTTTAGTTGAGATGAATTTGAGGAGCCCGAGGAGCATGAGCCTGAACCCGAGGAAAACCCTTCATCTCTTTCCTATACTCCACTGATTTGCACTACTTCACCCGAGCTTGAGAATCTATGTCTATGCCAGTTAATGGGACTTCTCAGGGAGCTAGAACTTCACCTAATTTGGAGAACAACCAGGACCCCTATGAGTTTTCTGGGAGTTGATCCCGTTCTGAGGATGAGAGTGATGAGCCTTCTTGCCTTGGTGAGACTTTTAGAGACTCTACGCTAGGTCGTGACAACCAGGGTGAGCATAATGGTGAGTCAGCCTCTAGGGAGGAATTGTACGAGGCTATGAGATCGTTTGCGCGCGAGGTGACGAAAAACCCTTATATGCGTGCTATTGAGAGTTCTCCTCCTGCTAGAGAATCCTACTGTGTGGATGCTCAGCCTGCTAGTAGCCGTAGAGGACTACACTTGAGCTATAGAGCCCCAGCGAGCGGTGACTGCATCGCTGCTTATGCTGAAAGCATGCGAGATGAGGCTTATGCTTATGGTCGTTATTGTGGTGGACAGTTCATGCAGGATTCCTTCATTATACATTACATTGTTTGGTCTCTCCCTAATCATCACCCATGGGATAAGGTTAAGCACGAGTTCACTGACGTCATAATCCAGCACTAGCCTAATTGAAGGAGGTATTCCGACCAAGTTGGATGGTTCTTGGACTACCACTACTTCAAGGTACACCTCATGAGATGGGAGCGTGATATCCTCAAGAGCCATGACCCTAATTACCGTCGTACACCCAGTTCAGCCAGGCTGTACTTGTTTTCACGCGATGTCGAGGAGACAAGACTCCCCTCATGACAGGAGTGCCATGAGGCGTGCGTCTCATTCCCCTCCCCGTTTCCTGGGTGCGACTTCTCGCAGGGATGATGGTCCGAGTTCAGCTGAGACTCGTGAAGAGCATTGAGTTTCATCTTTGCTTGTCAGGATGCTACTTCTAGGGATATCTTTCTCTAGATTTCATGATTATTAGTTCATTTCTTAGTTATTGATTACATTATAGGGATGGTATGCCATACCCTTAATAGTTGTACATGCTTCACGATGGTGGTACTTGTTTGGTGTGGGTCGTTAAGCCAAAACATGAGTATTTTGATTTCTTATTTCTCTTTCTGTTGTGTGGTACAATCATTTAGCACCGTTGAGTGCATGGATGGTTATTCCTTATTATGAATAAGAGTGAATTTCATTACAATCTATGTTGATTGGTTCACGTTCCTTATGCTTCAAATGCATGGTTACCTTCTCATGCTACATTTGTTATGAAACTATGCTTCACATGCATGAATGCCTTCACATGGCAAATAGTTGATCTAAATGCTTTCAATGCATGATCGCCTTCTCATGGAAAATACCTGTTAATGCTTTTAATGCATGAATGCCATTTATACAACTAAGTTGTGCTTGGCAAGGACGTCTTTCCGGCATGATAGCATGATTATACGAACGCTTATAGCATAAATAGAGGTTAGAGTCGTCTTGTACTAACCCCAATGGTGTAAACGCTATGTATACATCCAGGACCTTTTCAACCCTTTTAGTCCCTTCTCTGTAAAGATGTCTATCGCACGTCTTAACCGTTTCGAAGAAATGGTTACTAACTTCATAGAAGCATCTGTTCAAAACCAACAAGCCCAAAACAATGCACACAATGTGCAAGCCCGTCTTTTCAAAGACTTTGATGCCTTGAAACCACCTCCTTCTCTGGAGGATGTGACCCTACTCAATTAGAGAATTGGCTAAGGGATTTGGAAATTTTTTTGCAATCATTGGTCGAGCTGAGACCCAGAAAGTTGAGACTACTACTTACTACCTTAAGGAAGAAGCGAATAATTGGTGGACTGGAGTCAAGGATGGACTTTTAGCCCAACTAGGATTCAACTGGAGTAGATTTAAGGATGACTTGAGAAATCATTTCTAATCTTAATCTCTTTATAGGGCTAAGCTTCAAGAGTTCATAGATTTCCATCAAGGGAGCATGTCTATGGCAGAATACGCTGCCAAGTTTAATGAGCTTAGTGCTTACGCGCCTACCTTAGTAGTTGAAGAGCGCGATAAGGTCTTTAAGTTTGAGGATGGTCTCAAGTGGGACATTCAGCGTTATGTGAGTGGTCAAGCCATGAATTTTCATGAGGCTTACGACAAAGCCAATAATCAGGAGCATATAGTGGCTAGGATGGATGAAACCCTAGGAAAGCACAAACAGGATGGAGGTAATACGTCCCATCATGCCGGCAAAAAGCCAAAGTCGGGAGGTCACCAAGGAGGTGCGCCTCGCCCCAATAACAATGCCGGAGGTGGTGGAAACCACAACAAGGGGGCCATGACGTTGAGCGAGCGTAAGCAAGCTATTCAGACCCGTCGTAATCAATCGTGTCAGAAGTGCAAGTCAGTGCACCCAAGAAAGATATGTGCTAGAGAAGTATTAACTTGTTTTGAGTGTGCTAAGTCAGGCCACAAAGCATCAGAATGTTGGACTCGACTTTCGAATAGTAGAGGAAGCAATAATAACAACGGTAATGGAAACCGTAGAGGTGGTAATCGCAATGGAGGTGGAAACTTCCGAGGGAATAACGGGAACAATCACAACCGAGGGAATGCGCAAGTAAACGTACCCACAGCACCCGTCCCTCAAATCAACCAGATAGTTGTTGGAGCAGCTGGAATAACAACAACAATCGTAGTGCCAATGGACTTGTGTACATTATGGGTCGAGCCGAAGCTGAAGCGAACCCAGATGTTGTTGCTGGTACATTTCTAGTACACTCCAAACCTGGTTATGTTCTATTTGATTATGGTGCTTCTGTGTCTTTCTTATCGTTGACTTTTGCAGGAAAAATTGGATTAGAACCTATGAGCATAGAGCCGACGTAACCTGATGGAACTGTGATTAGTTGTACTTCAGTTTATGAACAGTGCCCAATTAAGATAGCCGTATGTGACTTACCCGCAGATTTAGTTCAATTCGACTTGAAAGAGTTCGACGTTATCTTAGGAATGGAGTGGTTGGGTAAGTATAGAGCCCGAATTGAGTGCTTCGAGAAGAGAGTCTCACTTAGAGGACCTAAGGGGTGACAAACCTATTATAAAGGTGTTGTGGTGAACCCTAAGATGAAGGTGCTGTCGTTAATGAAGAACACGATGTACACCACCAAAGGACAAGCCATTTACATCTGCCATGTGCGAGATGTCTCATAGGACGTGCCAACGTCAGAGACAATCCCCGTAGTTTCGGAATATATGGATGTATTTCCTGATGAAATACCAGGAATGCCACCATAGAGAGTTATAGACTTCACTATAGACTTAGTGCCTAGAGCAGCACTGATTTCTAAAGCACCTTATAGAATGGCTCTAGCCGAGCTACAAGGCTGAAGAAACAACTTGAGGAGTTGCTCGAGAAAGGTTACATTTGACCGAGTGCTTCACCGTGGGGAGCCTCTGTGTTGTTTCTAAGAAACCAGGATGGTAGTATGAGGTTGTGTATAGACTATCAAGAGTGGAATAAGATCACGATCAAGAATCGTTACCCTTTTCCCAGGATAGATGACCTTTTCGATCAGCTGAAAGGAGCAGCTGTATTCTCTAAAGATTGACCTTCGATCTGGATACCATCAGTTGAGGATCGCTGAGCAAGACATTGAGAAGATTGCGTTTCGTACGAGGTATGGACATTATGAGTTCACAGTTATACCATTTGGGTTAACCAATGCGCTAGCAAAATTCATGGATTTGATAAACCAAACGTTTCAACCCTACCAAGATTTAGGCCTGGCAAAAGTTGACCCGACCCGAAAACCTGACCCGAATCTAACCCGAAAAAAGCGGGTTAGGGTTGAGATTTTCGACCTGTAAACTTAAATGGGTCGACCTGATTGACCCGATTTTTTAAATGGGTTAGGTTAAGGTTGAGATTTTCAACCCGAAAATAACCTGCTCAACCCGACTTTTTTTTTAGCGGGTCAATTTCAGGTCGGGTTGACCCATTAACCCTACCCGAAATAACAAAAAAAAAAAAAAAATATACAATGAAAAAATGAAATTTGAAAACAAAAAAGTAAACGCTTAAAAGAGTAAAATCTAAGACGTGAAACAGGGAAACAAAAAAAAGTAAAATAACATTAAATTAGCCTCAGCTGCCTCACTATATAAGCCTCTCTATAACCTAACCCTAAACAAACGCCTCATTTTTCTTCAGTTTACTCTTTACTCTCAATTTCTTCCCTCTGCTCACTAAGTCTCCTCTCCACCATGAAACCCTAACTTCAACTCTCGATGTCTCTGACACTCAACTACTCAAGGCTGAGAGATCCATTTCTTCAGTTCACTCTTTACTGCTGCTTGAATTGCTTTACTGCCGCTTGAATTGCTTTACTGGCGCTTGATGCTTTACTGCCATTCCAGATCTGAACTTGCCGCCACTTGACATTTTCCTCTTCACTCTCTCTTTTTTCTTTTTTCTTTTTTCTTTTTCTTTTTTTTTTGGGAAATTCTACATGGTGCCATCGTGGTCTAGGAAATTCTACATGGTATAATTTATTTTTTTTGATTCTACGTGGTGCCATTGTACTCTTGACATTGTTTGTCCTGTGACCCAAAAATATGAGAACGTTAAGTTTTCAGTCATTTATGTGAATTGACTATAATGCCATTAACAAAACGTGTGTGTACAACATGAAACGCAACCCCCTGTTGTCAACCTGATTAACTCTAATCTTTTATCTAACATTTTTTCGTTCATTCCACCTAATTGACGTTAAGTTTTTAGTCATTTATGCTGGTGAGGGTTGTGAGTTTTATAAGGAGGGGAGAGATATTACCTAAGCTAAATGGGTAAAAGGGGAGTAGGTAATGAATTTGACGGAAAACATAACGGATGGTCACGGGAGGGACATTGTCAAGAGTATAATGGCACCACATAGAATCGAAAAAGAAAAATTACACCATG
>BSSO01004163.1:0-15020 GCA_030267885.1 Mesembryanthemum crystallinum
AATACTAGTGGCAGCAAACCTAGTTAAATAAAAATAATGCCCTATATAAGCAACAGAACAAGTTTGGCTTGGTGGTGGAAGCTTTACATTTCTCACAGGAGGCACGGATTCAAAACCCAACAGCTGCGAATTTTGGGATTTTTATTGAAAATAGACATGTGGGGCCCACATGTCCCCTTCAGCTGCAGCACCCACATGCGCGTGGGCCCCACAAGGCTGACGTGGACCCCGTCGCCTGCCAGGGGTCCCCTTCAGCTGCAGCACCCACATGCGCGTGGGCCCCACAAGGCTGACGTGGACCCCGTCGCCTGCCAGGGGTCCGTCAAAAGATTACGAGACATTAGGAGTATATTTAGGTAGATAAAATCAGAATTGTTCTAGCTCATTTATAACTTAATTTGACCAAGTAAAGCATATAATAATATTCCATTATCAAAGGATAATGAAATATTATCTACTCACTTTCCAAGGAACTAGTTATTTAGTGAAAATAGAACTCTTTCCAAAAGCAATTTCTTAAAATAAATACTTTGATTTTTTTACACTAAATCTCAGCAAAATAATATTATTTATTCTCTATCCAAAAACATAATCGGAATTACTATCCTTGAATTAGTTGAATAACTCATTTACAATGGTAGGGGGATCGGAACAAATCCCTGAATTGTTCCTCCTACCTACAGTAACAAGTTACCAACGTCGTAGGTTCCTTGCATTAGCACTCTAACAAGCCATTACCAAGTACTTGAACACTTATATGAAGTCTCTAAATAAAGCAATAAAGTCAGCACAAAGATTTTAGTGCATCGACTTGATCTTCAAGAACGCTCTATTCTAACCTATATCAGTCATAACTTGGAAATCATTAATGACATAAGCGCATATATTTATTATCATCAAAACTAGGAACCCAACAAATTATCGAAAGACAGACTCCATCGAATGCCTTGCATTGCCTTAGCTTGTTATCCTTTAGGATAAGATATACATGGGCGTCGGAATATCATGCATACCTAACGAGATTGACAAGACCGTCAGGACAGGTTGCATCTCACACATCCATACTTATTTTGGTATAAAGAGAACATCAACACTCAAGACAGAGTAGTACTAATAAGCAAAGTTATTAAGCTGGGAACATGGATGCATGGTAAGCAAATAAAAAAGCTATACACCTTTGGGTGCATCTATCTCATTACTTCCGTAGGTGTATTATTGGCCTTTTGGGGTGGATGACCACACCAAATCATGCCCTTTTTTTTAACACTTTTGCTACAGAATTTCTTGTTGATCTTGACGTGCGTCAGTGAACTTGGCACAGAATAAGTGAAGGGAGTGAGTATCGGATGAGGTGAGGCATGGAGAGGGGTAGAAGAAGTGATCAAAGTGGGAAAAACTTAAAAGGATATAATGCTCATCCACTCGCACAAAGAATCAAGGATCGTTATATGAGTGAAAAATACATTAATTTGAGCATGTATGCATTTATCCACGAGCAAAAGAGAAAAAATTACAGATGAAAACAAATATTTAGATGCTCCCACACAGAACAATAATAATTGACTGGATGTTAAAAGTGAATATTATAATCTTTCTAATTAGCTATGCCTTGAAAAGAAAAATTACGACATATTAACATGAGACTTGTCAAGTATTTAGAAAATACGAAATAGCCAAAGAATTTAAAAGGTTGGACTTAATTTTAATATTTCAAAACAAAATTTGAAAGAGAATTATTTATGCTTCAACCAGCTAGTGTACAGTGTCACAAATAGATGAAAAATGCCAAAACTAATGAGCTAGTAGGGAGGGCATTAGGAGTATTCTCGAAATGCAATGCCAATTTGTCAAATTCTATACTTATTATAGCCTGGCCTGCACACTATTGGATTTATTCCTAACTTCTATCATGATATCTGACTTGGTAATCCAGTATGCTCAGTACATTTTGCCCATTTTGTCCAAAGTTCCAAATAGAAGATATCTCAACATGCTAATTTTATCAAATCATTACACTCTTTCTTCATTCAATATTTTTTGCCCATTTTTCCAAATAGATGATATCTCAACATGCTAACTTTATCAAATCATTAACCTCTTTCTTCATTCAATCAAGAAGTATGAGGGCTTTGAATCCAAGCCTCCAATAATAATTCATCAGATCATGCATAATTTTCCAATTAAGTGATTGTAGTGGAAATTGTATTAGGGATAAGGGTAGGAGCAGGGGTGCCCAGGCCACCAATTAAATAAGCTCTTGTAACTAGTAATTGATAATCTCATCTATCACTATTACTCAACAGTATATATGAAACACAAATAAACTGTATAAGTTTTATGTCACATATGTAAATGGGAATATAACGCTGCTGCACAACACGGCCTACGTGTACGTGCTTGATATAGATTATTCGGGCCTTTTCACGTGTATGTCCATGTCCATGCGAGATAGCTTAATATCAATATAACAAAAAATATACTCTCAAATCACGTTACAAACAATTTGAGTCATTAAACGTGGAAGCGAATCATATATGTGCAACCAAACTCATCACAAGTCTACTATAGCATGAAATCAAATCATCACCATAATGATTCACAAGTAAATTGAACCAGTTCAATGCGTAAGGAATCCATTAAAACCAAATCTAAAGCTGGACAACTAACAGGAAGCTTCACCATTGGTATAAAGCGTCCCCTTTTAGAACACTGACTGAAGTAAAGTTGAGAGGGAAAAAAAAAGGTTGTTTTAGCATGGCAAAGTTGGTAAGAAAATGATGGTGGTCTTCAAAAATTATTCTTCTTTTTTAGATACCCACGCACCCCCCATTCTCTTTTAATTTATCCCCCACAAAAAAGAAAAAAAGGGGGATTTGACTCTATGTATGTATGTTACTGTGTAAATGTAATGGTAGAGTGGTAAACTGGTTTTGTGGCCAATAAATTAGAGTATGAAGTTTGGCCACTTGGGAGAACTAAGGAGCTTCCTCAAATTCAAACCTTAAAATTTGGCAAGTTACTTTGTGTGGCGGCGAGGAACGATTTAAACCTATTATTTAATGCCGGCAGCTCAATGATTGCTCTAGGTAAACTATGAATTATAAATCTCAAATCCATGCAGATTTTATGTGTTAGGTTATTGACATGTGTGTATGCTCATGATTCCACAAATTATCAGATAGGTATTTTTTATAACCACCTTTCGTCATATGAGTATTTAAAAAAATTTCGGTGCGAAATGAGTATATTTGATGAACCAAAAGCGCAAATGGGCCTAAAAATTCGCCGTTGGTGATCAAAAATTCATTTATCCTATATTTATGATACTGAAATGTATTTTCTTATCACATTTATTTACCTAAAATCACTTTAATCCCAAAAAAAAACCCTTAACTCCCAATTTTCTTGAAGAGGAGAGAGAGAAGAAAGGGAGTTAAGGAGTTTTAATTTATTGGGGGATTAAAGTTTAAAATAAATAAACCTAAGAAGAAACATAAGGAAATGCATTTCAGTGTCAAAGAAACATGATAAATGATTTTTTGTTCACTGACAACGAATTTGTGGACCCATATGCGCTTTTGGTCCATTAAAAATATTCATTTGGCACCTTTATATTAAATACCCAAGTAGCAAATGTTGGTCATAAAACATAACTATCTGGTAATTAATTTAGCGCTCATGATTTGTATGTGTTAGCATGGATTTAGTTTATTGTATAGATTGAAGTTGGCTTCTCTTTAAAAATAGGATTGTGTTTGAAAAAATAGAGAAATAGTTGACTTTTTTTTTTTTTTTATATAAAGAGTGACCATCAACAACATTATATTGTTGAGTTCTGATCTTCTAAAAATAAGTACTCCCTCCGTTCTACTAAATCTTTTACATGGATAATTGACACGTAGATTAAGGAATTTTTGTAGACTTCCCCTTTTGTTTTGAACTAGTGCTTAATTTACAATATTTAAAAAGGATGAGAGAGAAGTAGTGGGTTCTAATAGACTTTTCACCCAACATTCCTTGCTATTTTTGGTCATGGAAAGATTTTAGCGGAACGCCCAAAATAGACGATGTAAAGGTTTCAGCAAAACCGAGGGATTAATTTGCTTTGAAAAAACGGTCACATTTCTAAAGGGTCACATTTCTTAATGGTATTATACTTCTCTAATGATTCCTTTCCATGTCATTTTCATTTGTAAACCCTGACTTGAGGCAAAAGTTGCGTATGTCGACTTTCTAAATTCTGACTACAAATTGAATCAAGGAAAATTTTAGTTTCTTGTGCTAGCAAGTTCGAGAAATATATCCAAATGATTTGGTTTGTCTTTGTCTGTATTCTCCCCATGCATGTTATTCAAGCTACGTTATTAGAATTAGGTTTTGTCTACTCAATTCAATAAACATTAAGATGCAGACAACTCTCTAACTACACTTAGCGGTATTGAGTACCAATTGGATTACGCAAACAAAGCAAATAAGCACGTATTATAATTTAAATAACATTTGCTATTTTGGTAATTAATTAGCCAGCCTATCCTTTCAATAAAACAAATTTCAATATAATTATAGTAAGTTAGTATATCAGTCAAATATAATCACATGACATCCTGTAAATTATCACATTATTGTCATACCAAATGTGCCATTTTTGTAAAGGCTTACTTAATAGGAAAGAATGTTTCACCAACTACGCATGTGGTCACCAAAATGTGTAAATAAATTAGAAATTAAAGTCAATGAGATCTTGGCCTAGTGGTTAAGACTGAGGCCCTGAGTACATTAGGTCTCAGGTTCGATTCCCCCCTCCCCTATTGTATGTAATTTATTGTATTGCCCTTTGTACCTCCCTTGGACCCCAAAAAAATAAAAAATAAAAAAATTAGAAATTGAAGACTTAAACCAAACATATAAAAGAACTTGTACATTTTCTGAGACTTGTCGATCAAACGAAACGCCATATATATTTCAGTCTTATATGAAGCATTATGTTGTTTATTTATGTATTGACTGGTGACTACATTTACATAATCCCCTACTTACAATCAAACACCAAAATCAGGGGTATAAAGCTCTCCTCTCCTACTCTCCTTTCCCAATTCGAACATAAATTTGATACATATTTCTTTGTAAAAAGACGTACGACCCATAATGCAATCGGATTCACTAACTAATTGAATTACATTATGGAACAAGCATTAGGATTTTCATCACTAAACATCAAAGTGTACATCTCATCAGGAGCATTAGGGGTAGCAAATGCTTGTGGGGCGTTCTTGACATAGCCAGAAGGTGCTTTCTTGTCATAGGCTTGAGGAGCATAAGGGTAAGATACCACATTGTAAGGGACATATGGCCAAAACTCTGCTTTCTTTCCTGTGCTCTTTACTTTGTTTAACACCTTGTTTGGCTCAACGTGACCACTTACTGTTACCTTGCTCTGCTTCCGGTTCACCTCCACTGACTTCACTCCTATAAATGCACATACTCTAATCAATCATTTGAATACATAATTAAAACAAACACATAAGTTTAACTTATTTCTTTGGGTGAAAAAATGTACTTATAAGTTTCATTTTTTCAATTTGTTTTATTGTAATATATACATTTGACATGCCTCATTACCGGGTGAGTCCATATTTCCAAAATTAATTATCCTAGGAAAATTCTTCTGGGCAAGGTAACCCTCAAACTTATTCGTAGAAATGCGTTAGAGTCTTCAAAATCAGACACTTGAAAAACTATATGATAGCTAGGATAAATGTGATATAAACTCATCAATTTGTTTGTACGGCAATATTTTATAAAAAATTACTTCAAAAACAAAATAACTAATTGGGAGTTCTCTGAAAAAGGGAGGAAAAAAATTGCAGCCAAACGAAGCCAAGTAAGACAAAGTTATTAATCGGCCTTCTGGGTTATATATTCAAAATATATAAATGGTGCTATTTGTGGAATACCATTGTCCTATTCATTATGCAATCTGATCTTCCTGATCTTTCCTTGTCTTTATGATGCACTTTAGGCAAAATATGCATAGCTACCTAGCTTTTAATCTTATGTACACAAATACAAAAGCTTTTTGAAGATTTGTCAAAAGAAAAGTGCTTTATTTTCATAACAATCTTTTGCTCTATGAAATGTCACCATTATAATTATTCATACACTGCCTATCTAATAACACTACTGAAGTAGCCCTTGGTACCCCAGTTGTTTTGAGGACATCAAGTTTGAAAATTTCTTGGTATGTGACATATGTTTCATTATTTTCGTGGAGGCATTTAATGAAGATGGTTTTAGTCAGAGGTAAGATTGTGTATATCTGGACCTCCCCAAACAGGACTATAATACTAGGTCGTTGTTGTATATTGCTGCAGCCAAATAATGAATGAGGAAGGAAAGGAAAATTGTACCTTTGAGATTGGAGACGGAATTCTTAACTCTCCTTTCGCAACCATCGCAGTCCATTTTCACCTTGATCTCAACAGTCTGTTCATCAACGGAAAAATGAAATGAAATGAAATAGTACTTGTCCATATTTGTTTCAAACTGTTTTATTAAACGAGATCAAAAGAGATTATTAAGAGATTTCAAGAAGAGAGTGAGAGAAGGAGGAAATGATTGAGGTGGGTAACCTGCATTGGCTTGCGTTTCTTGTGCTTTGAGGTTGTAACATCGCAAAAATCCAAGACGTGGTCAAGAAACCCCATTTCTTTGCTTTGCTGCTTCTCTTAATGAGCAAAAACAGAGCAGAGAAAAACAGAGAGAATGACAGTTTGAGAGTGAGAGAAAAATTAGCTTGGGAAAGAAGTGCGGCACAAAGTATATATACACCTAATACAACAGAGTCAATCAAGCCCTCAACGTATACATCAATAAATTACTTTTCTTTTTCTTTTTTCTTTTTCAGCAGTATACTACACGAAGGACGAATTATTGATTATTATATGCTCTCGGACCATTGATCCCACCTCTCACGAGATAAGTGGAGTCCACTCTCAAAAGAAGATATGTGAAAACGAGACTATTAGTCCGGAACTATACAAAAATTTTCTGCAACACAAATACTTTAAAAAAGTTGTGTCCGTATCCGAAATTTATCAAAAACTCAGACACAGACACCCAATTGGCATGAACCAAAAGAATATTTAGCATATAGTGTATCTTTAGATAGTTTTATTTATTTATTTATTTTATTTTTTTTTTTTTGGTGTTTTTCCTTGGTTACATATCAATAAAGAAGATAAACAGAGGGATAGATTTGATTACTAGCTTGTGTTATATATATATATTCCTTCCGTTATAATTGATAGTCTTGTTTGAATTTTGATATCAATTTTGAGTATTTTGACAATTTAGGGTTTTCTATTTGCTTCACCTAGATAAAACTCAACTGAACTGATTCGAATGGAACTAAACTAATTTGTTTTAAACTAAACTGAATTGAACTTATTTAACTTGAACTAAATTGATTTGAATTGATTTTTTTTTTTTCTTGTTGATCTATATATAGTTCTTTATAACTCGTTAAAACCATTTCAATATAGACACATTGAAAGTATGTGTTGAGATCTTTCCAACAACATGTGTCATCATGAATTTATATATATTTTTTTGGGTGAAAATAAGAAATTGCATTAATCACCAAAACAAGCAACACCATTACAAACAGTTTAGAACAAAAATTGGGTTAAGAACTTGACAAGGCTTACCTACTAGGTAGGGCCTCCTTGTTCAAGTTCACCCAAGGACTTCTACAAAATATTATCTAGCCAATTCTTCTCACTATATGTTACTTTGCTTCTATTTACAATATTGAGTCTATATTTGTACTGTTGTTTCAATCTGCGGAAGAGAGTTTCAGGCCTGACCAGTTTGTTATGCCATACCGCTTCATTCCTCATCCTCCAGATTTCATAGACTAGCCCTGTGAACATTGCTCTGTAGACCATGTGCTTTAGCTTTGAGGCTTTCCTTTGCATCATCCATTTCCAGCTGCTTTGCAGGTCTGTTGATTCTGTGCATTCCCATCCATTATACAAGTTGCTGCCGACACTTGTAGCTGAATTCACATTGAAAGAACAAGTGCTCTCTTGTTTCTACTCCATTAGCACACAATGGACAATGGTTATCTGTGGTTATCTTCAATTTCATCAATCTATCTTTAGTTTGCAGCTTGTCTAGCATGGCTAACCAGGAGTGTTTGGGTAGATTCAAGGGGTTCCACACCCATCTAGTCCATTGCATTTTCAAGTTCGGACCTCTGAGCCATTCATATCCACTTGCTACTGTATATTTACCCTTGTTCAGCTGCCAGTTACCACTGTCGTACCCATTTGCAAATCTATCTCTGGTCTTACACACCTTCTTCCACACCCAACTGTAGTCATGAGGGTATTGATAATGCCACCAATCAACTCCTCTCATATAAATGTGATGAACCCATTTTATCCATAATAAGTCAAACTTATTAGAGAGATGCCATACAAGTTTCCCCACAGCTGCTTGGTTCCACTTTAGAGGATCTCTGAGTCCCAAACCCCCAGCTTCTCTTGGCTTACATACCACATCCCATGCCACCAAAGGAGCTGATTGATATTCAGCTTTCCCTTTCCCCAGAAAATTTATGCATATGCTTGTGAGTTTCTTGATAACTCTAGTGGGAAGAATGAATATATTACACCAATAAAAGTAAACTGACATGAGAACAGAATTCACTAATTGCAATCTCCCTGCATATGAGAGGTTTCTAGACCCCCATGAGTGGATTCTTTTGATCATCTTATCTACCAGTAGGTCACAATCTGCACTAGTAAGCTTCTTTGCTGAAATGTTCACTCCCAAGTATCTAAATGGGATTTTCCCAATTTTAAAACCTGAGATAGCAGCTATCTCATTGACTGTTGTATCATCAATATTCCCATAATAGAGCTCTGATTTAGCACTGCTTGTAGTTAATCAAAAGGACAGGGCAAATGTCTACAGACCTCTCAATAGCCACATGACTGAGTTATAATCCCCTCTACAAAATAGAATAATATCTTCTGCAAAAATAAGTGGCATAATCTCAAAGTTGCACATTGAGGATGAAATTGGAACCCAGGCATGTTGATCACTTGTGCAAATATTCTTGACATATACTCCATGCTCAGTACAAACAAGATGGGGGATGTTGGATCCCCTTGTCTCAAACCCCTTCTTCCTTCAAAACTTCTTGTGAGTGAGCCCTTGATCATGATTGAGAAGCTAGTAGATCTCACACAAGCCATAATCTAGTTTATAAACTGAGGTGGGAAATTCAAAGCAAAAAGCATTTCTTCTACAAAATTCCATTCCACTGAATCATATGCTTTTTTCAAGTCAATTTTCATCATCAGGCACCTACTTGAGATATTCTATCTATTGTAAAGTCTGATCAAATCTTGGCATACTAAAATGTTTTGCACAATACTTCTTCCACTCACAAACCCAGCTTGGCTATCAGAGATGCTCATAGGCAGCACTACACTCAGTCTTACACATCAGCTTAGAAATAACTTTATAAACAACATTACAACAAGAAATAGGTCTATAATCTCCTACTGATGTGGCCTTTGCATTTTATGGAATGAGGGTGATAGATGTTTTGTTAGCTTCTTTAAGCATTTTTCCACTCACAAAAAAATTAAGGACAGTTGCAGTAAATTCTTAGCAACTATATGCCATGAATCCTTAAATAACTTACTTGAGTAGCAATCAGGCCCAGGTGATTTTTCATTAGGGATAGACCACAATGCCTCTTTCACTTCCTGCTCTGAAAATCTTTTGCATAATTCTTATCTTTGTGTGTCATTCAGAACTTTGCCATGCTTCACCACCCAACTGCTAACATGAGTCCTTTGGGGGTTGTTGGTCCCCAAAAGGCACTTGTAAAAAGTTGAGGAAAGCATTAGCTACTCCTTCTTGCCCCTTATGAACCTTTCCTCACTGTCAGTCACCATGTAGACCCTATTGTGGAGTGTTCTCCTCTTTGGGGAAGCATGGAAGTATCTTGTGTTCATATCACCCTCTTGCAACTAATGTACTTTACTTTTCTGCTTGAGGAACCGTTCCTTGCTTTTTAAAGTTGATAGAACTGCTCTGCTAATTTTCTCTCCATATCTCTGAGCTGTATATCATCAGGCCTCTTCTGCAGGTTACTCTAACAATCAAACAGTTGTTGCTGAGCTTGATCTGCACTTTTCTCTATGTCAGAAAATCTATCTTGATTGAGCTTCCTTAATAGAGCTCTCAAACCTCTAAGCTTCTGCATGAGTATAAACATAGGTGTGCCAGTGATATTCCTATCCTAACCTTCTTCAACTATTTTCTCAAAATATGTTGCTTGACTCCACATATTAAAATATCTAAATGGGGGTTTGCTTCTGCTAGCATTATCTAGGAATTGAACCACTGCAGGGTTATGATCATATAACCCCTCAGGTAGGAACTGAGTAATTGCCTCAGACATTACATCCACCCATTTGTCATTTATCATCACCCTGTCAATCTTTCTCATCACTAATCTCTCTTGGTTCAGCTTATTCCTCCAAGTATAAGTAGCACCCACTGACTTCATATCTATCAAACCACACAGGTCCACACAATTCTTGAAATCTTGAATCTCAATCAATGTAACTAAATATCCAATTCTTTCATCACAATGTAGTAGATTATTGAAATCCCCTCCAACTATCCAAGGCTCAGCAATACTGCCCTGTAACATGATTATGTCTTGCCATAAATCTCTCCTATCTCCTTGTGCATTGTGACCATAAACAGTTGTCATCATGAACTTGGTGCCAGTTGCACTATGAGTCACATGAGAGTGTATTAATTGAGGAGTTCCCTTAATACATCTCACTGTGTATGCTGAAGGACACCAAATCACCCAAATCCTCCCTTTTGCTTGATTCTCACTATTGGTAACAATATTCCAACCCTTACACACTGTATCAGCAATAATATCCTCATTAGGTCTACTAACCTTTATCTCAAGGAGATTGAATAGAGCTAGCTTATTGTGATGGTGGATAAACCAAGCAATTTCTCTCCGCTTCTCTATTTTATTTAGACCCCTTATATTCCAAAAACCCAGGTTATTCATTGGGGGGGTGGAAAACCACCATCACTCCCATGAATTGGTGGATTATCCACATTCTTCTCAGTGCTTGTCACCCCAACTGCAGTACTAGTACTTGCTTCATCACTTCCTGATGGTAGAACAAAAGGATTGTTAATCTGGACTTCCTCTACCTGGATTGTGGTGTTCTATTTAGCCACCATGTGCCCTTGAACCTTTTCAAAACCATCTTCATCAAGTTCAGGCTGAGATTTATGAGGCTTATCTACATTCTTCTTTTGCACCCATACTCTTCTCCCTTCCCCTTTCCTACATTTATCCTCACTGTGCCCATTATTTTTGCACTTTGAACACATGACTGGTTTCCATTCAAACATTACCTTCTATTGCACAATAGCTCCCCATTCATTTTCAAGAGTAATATATTCTGGCACAGGTTTGTCTACTGGTACCTCTATCAACATTCTTGCAAAGGTAAGCCTCTGCTTTTCCATGGTTACTTTATCTGCCCTCAAAGGAGTTCCCAACAATGCAGCCAATTTTGTAAGTGTTTCAATCCCTAATACTTCAACTCTAGTCTCTATTATGAATTTATATTGAAATAAAAAAGTATTTAAGTGATATGTTTCTACATGATCCAAATTTGACTGAACTAAATTGAATTAAATTTCACTTAATTAAAATAAGGTGTAAGGAACATATTCTTAATATGACTAATACTAGTTTTGGCCCGGACACATATAGAAATAACCCACAAAATAATGTAAATATGTTTTATAAGGGATACAATTACGTGCCCTCTTGGGGCACCCAAGGGTACACCTATAAAGGTAAGTTAGTTTATTGGATAATAAATTTTGTTTTATATTTTTTATAATGAAAAGTTAGATATTTTTAGTGGTGCACCTATGGAAATGGGACACCTATCCATTTTCCTATTTATATTATCCATCTTGGTTTTAGCTGAAATACTCAACATTAATATATTGGTATAGAGTGACAATCTTGTGCAATCTCATTTTGGGTGATTTTAGTGATTATGGGTGACTTTTTACAATTTAAGGTAATCTTATTAAATTGAAAATAAGCTGCCCAAAGTCAATCCTAAATCGGGGTAAATTGCCCCTGAAATTGGTCATCTGACGATTAGACGAATGTACCAATCATTTTTTGCGATTAATATATGCTGTAATCAAAATACACATGTTTTCTAACTTGTTATGGCTCAAATGAAAGATGAGAATAGATTGATTTTACTTTGATTGATTGATGTTGTATATTTTTAATGACTATGAATAGTTGGAAATCTCTTTGGCTAGGGGGTCCATTCACCCCTTATCCCTCAATTTATAACACTTCATCTTGAATGGATTACTTACGGCTGTATTTGCCTCATTGTCATTGATAACATTTTCAGTGAAAATTATGTGGGATAAAACACCTATATGGATGGGGGGAAAAGTACGACCTTTATTATTGTGTTATTTCGTATGCACATTGCCTCGTTAAAAAACCTTGTGGAGATCAAACATCAAATTTTGAATCTATATTTTTCCTTTTCTTGAATAAAGGGTTATAAAAAAATCGAACACTATATGGATTTTTAGAATATATCAATTTTGTGAGTTAATTGTCTAATTTACCAAAAGAAAAAATAGAAATAATATTTATTCCCATAACTAGGTCAGGTGAGTTGGATTCAGTCATTTCATGTTTGGATGCTTTTCGTGTCGGGTCAATTTTTGGGTTA
The DNA here is from genome assembly GCA_030267885.1 of Mesembryanthemum crystallinum. Classification (NCBI taxonomy): domain Eukaryota; kingdom Viridiplantae; phylum Streptophyta; class Magnoliopsida; order Caryophyllales; family Aizoaceae; genus Mesembryanthemum; species Mesembryanthemum crystallinum. The sequence continues at coordinate 12,846 of BSSO01004163.1, forward strand.
TGTTAAGAAATGGCCAACCCAGACCACAATTGTCGGGTTTGGGTCAACCCAACGGGTGAGCAACGCCATTTCATTTTTTTTCCCTCCATTTATCTTTAACCAATATTTTTGCGCAAATGAAACATTATTGAAGGTTTTAACCTATTCTAACTATTATGGACAAAATATAATGATTTTACGATGTTCTTATACATATATAAATGAAGTATAGATATGGAAAGATAATTAATTAACGTTATGTCGATGTCTAGAGAAGATATAAGTTAATTGCAACCACTTTGGTGAAAATAATGCTATAACATTTGTTTAACACCAGTTTAAAAAAAACCTAAACATTACTATAAATTATGGATTTTAAAACAATTTAATTCATCTTTTTATTCATGATATTATACGTAATTCAAACTTTCGTGTCAAATGGGTCAGGTTTGACCTTATAATTTTCGGGTCAATTGGGTGCATGTCAAATTTGGGTTTTCGGGTTTTAAAATCTATGTTAGAACACTAAAAATCAAGTTGGGTTTATGTTGGGTTTACGAGTGGGGTCGAATTTTGATAGATCTACCTATAAACCATAGTTGTCAAAATGATGCCTATTAGCCCAATTCTTATTCATTTTAGCCCTTAGCCTTTTTATCTAATCATAAACACAATGTCTCGTGGAGTAGACTGTTTCCTTTCTCTCTCCTAGAGTTTCTAGTGTCCCTGTGGGTGGCTTCTTCTTTTCCCTTGTGGATTCTTTGGCTGTACTACCATTTTCTTCTTTCTCTTCTCTCTCACTTTATTCTTTTCTTCTTTCTCTGTTTCTAATTTTTCGTTTGTGGGTTTCGTTTCCTTCGCCATGGATCAATTGGAGGAATTGGAGTAAATTGAAGATGTTCATGAGAGGGATAAGCAAGACTCTTATTTTAATGATCCTTATAATGGTTCTGATGAGGATTTGCACCTTCCTTCAGATGAAGTTCTCACTGATCGAGTTACAAATTTGTGCCTAATAGGTAGGGTTTATACCCAAATAAATATTAAGATGCGACTTGCAAGGTCAATTATGATCAAGGCTTGGAATTTACAGGGCAACCCAGATATATATATCATGAATGAAAATGATTTTCTATTTACTTTCAAAAAACAAGAAGATAGAGACAAGCTTCTAGAGAGAGGAACTTGGGTTGTTTTGGGAAGGCATGTCATCATGAAAAAGTGGGAGCAGTCTCAAAATTTGGAAGATCTAGACTTTAATCACTGTCATTTTTGGGTCCAAATTCATGGGCTTACATGGTCAAAACTCTCAGTGAGCAATGCAGATCTTATTGCTAAAAGAATGGGAAAGGTGGTAGCCGTTGATGATGTACCTCAACAACGCCTTCTTACGAGAAGGTTTCTCAGAGTGAAGGTAATTTTTGACCTTAGAAAACCTCTTCCAAGGGGGTTTATGCTGAAAAGAGACGATGATTCAGGTAAAGATTGAATCGAGTTCAAATTCGAAAGAATATCAGATTTCTGCTATTGTTGTGGGTGTATTAGGCATGATGGGGGAGAGTGCAATCTGGAGAAGGCCCCAACTTTCAGATCTCCGGATAAAGGTTACGGGCCTGATTTGCGAGCTACCGATCTGGCGGATTGGAATTCCCCTGTTATTGTAATTGAAGATCATAATGAGGTTACTCATGAAATAGCAACAGAGAAAAACAAAGTGCCCAATTTGAAAACAGTGAAGGAAACGAGGAATTTCGATGGAAAGATGAAGCCGAGTAACTCACAATCGCCGATGAGGATGTCCATGGTTAGCCGTTGGCAGGGAGAGGTCAGTAGGGTTGGCGAACCTAGCCTGAGGTCTGCTGGTAGCTCTGATGGGCAAACTGATTTGACAGGGTGGAGTGTGCTGAAACGACGACAATCTGACATTGTTAATTCTAACTTGGAGCAGTGTGAAGGTATGATTCATGTTACACGTTCTTTTGTTAATTCTTGTCACTTGCCGGTGGTGGGGTAACACCCCGGCCCCTCACATGGGTCAACTGGTGCTACCAAGATCCGCTCTCCTGGTTGAGGACTGAACCCACAGACCACCACAAGTCTTTTCAGCATGCTTTGTCCTCACTCGCATGCTCCTGAGAAACTTCCCAAGAGGTCACCCATCCCAAATACTACTCCAAGCCAAGCACGCTTAACTGT
>BSSO01004164.1:0-15017 GCA_030267885.1 Mesembryanthemum crystallinum
TGAAATAAAGCTTTGAGTTGCTCTAACTCTAGCGAATTTCAGCAAAAATCACAAATTAATGACAATAACTTAATAAATTAGACAATTACCTGAATTTCAAGGGTTTTTGATCATGAGAGTGTTGGAATCTTTACCGAGTAGAAGAAAGTGCTTCTTTCCCCTAAGAAATTGTGATGAGATCCCAGTGGAAGAGAGTGGCTTCCTTCCCACAGAATTTGCGATAAACCCTAACGAGAGAGAAGACTGATGGACCCAGTTTAGAGTCTAAGGAGAGACTATTGCACGATGGGCTACTAGGCGCTTATTTCTTGTTCTTCCTTTTTTCTTTTTTTTTTTTTCTTTTCTTTGACAATTAGGCGCCTGTACTGAAGCGCGCCCAAAGAAATCACCAAATTCTAATTTTTTTTGGGGCCCGCCACAGGAATTGCACGGTAGAGAGTGTGGAGAAAGCCCGAATTTTGTTTTCACGCTTGTGCTTGTGGAAAACACCCGTTTTTTTCCCAAACAAGCTTCACGCTTGTAAAGCGTGAGAAATAAAGTGTACCTTATAAGCCAAATTGTTGTAGTGTGTTGACATTGAAGTTTTACAATGCTCTTCTCAAGCTATGCACTGTAAGATTCTTAATATAAGCACAATGAAGGAGTTCTTGCTCACTATGGTGTATGCAGCTAACACCATTGATAGTAGAAGACAGCTTTGGTCTGACTTATGCTCTTGGGGTTCTTCTATTACTGAGCCTTGGATTATGATGGGTGATTTTAATGTCATACTCCACTCTGATGAAAAGGTCAGTTCATCCCCCCTCACTTTAAATGATATGAATGATTTTGCTAATTGTGTAAATCAAATTGAGATGGTTGATGCACATGCTACTGGAGCTTTCTTTACCTAGACAAACAAGCAAGATGCAGAGAACAGAGTGTGGTGCAGATTAGATAGAGTTATGTGTAACTCTCATTGGTGTCATAACTCTATTCAAACTGCTATTGAATTCCTCCCTGCTGGCATTTCAGATCATTGCCCCTCTCTGGTCACAATCCATGAAGATAGCCCTCACCATAAAAAGCATTTTAGATTCCTTAACTGTTGGGGTGATGACTCTCAGTTTCTTAGCATTGTTGATAAGGTCTGGGGCACTAGCATCAAGGGCTGTAGAATGTATAGAATTTTTGAGAAGCCCAAATTATTGAAGAAAGAATTCAAGGAGCTTCATAAAAGAACTTATATGAACATTACTCAGAAAGTGCAGCACAGTCAGGAAAATCTCTTCAGCATTCAAAAACAACTGCAGCTCCATCCTACCAACAAGGATCTTATCCTTGAAGAAAAACAAGCCATGCAGTCCTATTTGGAGTATAAGAAGGCTGAAATTAGTGCTCTGTATCAAATAGCAAAAATATTTGACATCTAAAAGAATGATACTAACTCAGCATATCTCCATGATAGAGTAAAAGAGAGGAGCTCCCTGGTGAAAATTGGTGGCATCAAAGATAGGCATGGGACCTATGTTACTGGTCAGAGCAAAGTAGCTGAAGCTTTTGTGGATTATTATAAATTTCTCTTGGGTACCAAGGCCACCAAAACAGAGTTTGATGGCTGCTGTATTGATGATGGGCCTACACTGACTGGTCAAATTTGTCAAGATTTGCAGGCAGTGGTGACACTAGAAGAGGTCAAGCAATCCTTATTCTCTATCCCTAATGATAAAGCACCAGGTATGGATGGTTTCACATCCTATTTCTTTAAGAAAGCTTGGCATATAGTTGGCAATGATGTGATATCTGTTGTACAAGACTTCTTCAAGTCTAACAAATTGATTGCACAACTAAACTCTACCCTGGTCACCCTCATTCCCAAATGCGATACTCCCAATAATGTCACACAATTTCGCCCCATATCTTGTTGCTCTGTTATGTACAAAACCATCACAAAAATTCTCACTAGTAGACTCCAACCTGCTCTTCAACATCTCATAGGGAGGGAATAAGGGGCTTTTGTAAAGGGGAGAAACTTGTTTGATCATGTCCTACTCTCTCATGAATTAGTTAAACACTATAATAGAACTGGCATATCACCTCGAGCTATGGTGAAATTAGATATCCAAAAAGCCTATGATTCTCTGGACTGGGGGTTCTTGCATAGAGTGCTGCTTGCTTTTGGTTTTCCTGTACAGTTTTGTGGTTGGATTATGATTTGTGTTAGGTCTTCTATGTATTCACTGAATGTTAATGGAGCTGTGGATGGTTATTTTCATGGAGCTAGAGGAGTCAGGCAGGGTGACCCAATGAGCCCCTATCTCTTTGTCTTGTGTATGGAAGCTCTATCGAGGAAATTGAGAAATGTCAGAGAGGATCCAGAATTCAATGATCACCCTAAATGCTCCAGAATCCAGTTGAATCATCTCCTATTTGCTGATGATCTACTAATTTTTAGTAGAGGTGACCTGTACTCTGTGAGGGCTATTGTGGATTACTTTAATTCCTTTGCCTCCATTTCAGGTCTTCAAGCAAACAATATGAAGACCTGTATATACTTTGGTGGAGTACAATCACAGGTGAAGAGAGATATTTTGGTTGCCCCTGAATTTACTGAGGGAAATTTCCCCTTCAAATATCTTGGTATTCCTCTCACCACCTCTAGATTTCCATTGAGATGTGTCAACCTCTCATTGACAAAATTAAAAAGAGGATACAGCACTGGAGCAACAAATATTTGAGCTATGCAGGCAAAGCACAACTTATCAATTCAGTAATTTTTGGCATCCACAATTTCTGGAGCTCTGTTTTTCCTATACCTTAACTTTGTATCAAACAAATTGAGAAATTATGTATGGACTTGTTCTGGAACATAAATGAAGACCATCATAGGCTGGTATTCATGAGTTGGAGCAACATTTGCAAGCCCAAACATGGGGGGGGGCTTGGTATTAAACAAATTCTCAGCTGGAATAGAGGGCTGCTCTGCAAAAATTTGTGGAAATTGGATACCCAGCAGGACACCCTGTGGGTAAAATGGGTACATGAATACTATTTGAAACACAAAAACCTTTGGCAAGTGAGTATGAAGTAGAATGATTCATGGGGATGGAAACAGCTCCTCCATATCAGAGACAATCTCATTGCATAGAATGGTTCAACAATGACAGTAAAAATAGAGCTCAATAGTTGGCAGTCACACCAGAAGTTTGAAGCAAGTAAAGCCTATAATGCTATTGGAAGTAAAGGTGATCATTGCAGATGGCAGAAGGTCTTATGGGAGCATCTCACAGTACCTAGGCATGCCATTATATTGTGGCTTGCAGCTTACAACAAACTAGCCAAAGTTGAGAACATGAGAAGAAGTGGGATGATAATCCCTTCTTGTTGCAGTATATGTTATAGAGAGCCAGACTCAATCACACATTTGTACTTCAAGTGCCAGCTTGCAGGCAGTATTTGGTAAACAATACTCATTTGGTTGGGCATAAATAGAAGAGCTCTAACCCTCCCTCAAGAACTACACTGATTCAAGAGGAGAGTCAAGGGAAAAGGATACCAAAGCAGGGTTAAGAGGGCAACCTTGGTTGCAGTGATATATATATGAGATCTGGCGCGAGAGAAATGCAAGAATTTTTGGTAGCCAGCAAAGAACAGTCCATCCGATAGTAAGAAATATTCAGTTTCAGGTCTATGTGAGATATTATCATTTTGCAAATATTGATCAATGTCATTAGCTTGTAATCTAATACCTACCATGGGTATTAGACTATGTGATCTAGTAGCTCTATACCTCTTGTACTAATTGTAATTGTACTATAGGGGTTTTCCCTATAGTATGTTGTACTGTTTTTACCAAAGGGTGTCAAATTGGTATCCTTTTGGGAGATGGAATACAAGCTACCATTTTCCAAAAATATCTCATCTAGATTATATTCAGGCAAGTTACATGCTTTGAAAATGATAAATTAAGTAAGCATGATTCATTGGGCGAGATTTAACCAAGTAAACATGAGGTTCATTTCATGTTGTATTTATTCCAATCTAGTGAAAAGTAATCAACTGACATGATGAACATTGAACAAGAAATATTCATGTAAAAAATACTTAAAGGAAAGAAAAAGGAAAAAGAAGATAATAAGGAAACATTAGAGAAATAAACCAATAGTAGATCGCCCTCGGGATGGTTACCTTAACCTCCTTGTATGAGTTTTCTCAAGCTTGAGATTCCAAGTTCATGGGAAATATGGGGGTTAACTCAAAGATATTTGGGTTTGTGTTTAGGAAGGTGATTTTGTGGTGGTTTTTATGGTGGAAGTGATGGTGGAGGGTTGTTTTTGTGGTGGTGGTGAAGAACTCTCAATAATTCTCTCAAAACTCTCTCTAAGTGGGCTCTCCACAACACTCTCTAAGTCTCTCCCTTTGGAATGAAGGGGATCAAGCCTTTTTATAGAGCATAAGCCTTTGTCATTAAGTTTGGGACGTTAAGGGGTATGACACGCTACTGTGGAGCGCTGAGCTCCGCGCGTCAACGTGGAGGCTCAGTGTCTAAGCGCTAACCTGAGTGCCAAACAACTCAAGATTGGCGGTTCCGCGCTGAGCTCTACGCTTTGACGTGGAACATCTACGCTAGGCGGTGAGGCTCAGAAACCGGGGGCCGGTCCTTGATACGAGCTTTAATAAGCACCTAAACCCTTTTTAGGCGTACGAACTGATCTGAACTGATTTTTGGGCATTTCCATGGATTGTGGGCCGGATCGTGGACCCGTGGGCCGTTTTGTGCTCAGTTTAGGGCCGAAAACTTCAAATGCTCATATCATTTCGAAACTCGAATTTGTGATTCATTTGGTGTTTTGGAAATCTTGTGAGAGAGGCTATTTTATGAGAATGAGAGTTATGTGTTATATCATCTCGGGATCTTTTTCCATAGGAGGTTCGTCATCTCTAACTGTGTTATTGGTCTCGTCATAGGGCGGTGGAAGAACTAATGAGACATCGGTTGGGGTGTCTACAATTGGCTACTGATTGCTTGTCTTCCATGAAGAGTCAAAAAATTAGCCTAAAATCACATTAATTGTTTTTTGACCTTTATGATCAGTGACACATGCAAATTGTCTATTTTTGTTGTGCATTGGTGTAATGGCAGCTTGGACTTGGGCTTTATCTTTTGGGGCAGTTGAATTTCTTCTAACTTTAGTGGTGTTAGACGCGTGAGGTCGTGATTTGTTAGGAGCTGCATGATAAGATTGATTAGCAGTTGTCGAACTTGTAGTACGTAGCAGCAGCTGGAAATTTTCATGTTCTTAAGCTATGACCTTCAATGCCAAAAGTTTTGCATCTATTTTGAATCTGCCCCGCGTTGCTTAGCTTGTTCTTCTTTCTCTTATCCACTTCACCAACTTCGTTTCTCCTCTTCAATTTAGGCCTGCCAGCCTTAATCATCTTTAGTGGTGGTGGCTGAATTTGTGGATATGGTGAAGCTTGCCACTCATCAAGTCCATTTAAAACAATGATCATAGACTTTTAGATACTCTGTCTTAGTAGAACATTGAGCAACATAGAGTTCAGGTGCGTCACCATGGGCCCATATTGCAGCTATTACATGAAGGCAAGGAATGCCACTTAGTTGCCTGGCTCCACAAGCACATATTTTATTGTTTAGATCAACCACATATCTATCTTGACCCACACCATGATTCACACCATAAGTACCATTCTCATGAGGAGCTGCTATCCATCCCCAGCAATTGAACTTAGCTTTCCCTAACATCGCTTAAGGTAAGGGGCTTATGTGACGATTCCAACCGTCGCAAAAGGTCAGTTTTTTTTTCTAACACGAGCCTTTTGCGATGGTTGGTCAAACAACCGTCGCATAAGAGAGGCCTTTTGCGACGGTTGTTTTGACCAACCTTCGCAAAAGGCCTTACCTTTCGCGATGGTTCGTCAAAACAATCGTCACAAAAAGCCCCTCTTATGTGACGGCTGTTAAAGCTCTACCTTAGGCGACGGTTGTGAACTGTGGCATAAGCCCCTTACCTTTTGCGACTCCTGTAATACCCCGTAATTCGAGACAACATAATTAACAATAATAGGGGATTAGTAGCGGAAATGCAGTCCCAAACTACGAAAGTTACCGCCGCAATTATTCAGAGAATAACTGCAAGGTTGAAAATTTAAAAGAAACTAATTAATTAATAAAGGTCATATTATATCTATTTCTGTGGTGAGCTAAAATTATATTTGTCTGTTATTATAGATGATTGTCTACACTTATCTAGCGATTCTATTATTACAAAATGATTGCCCATATAGCGTCACAAAATCTATCAGCGCCCGTCTTGTCCAAAAGTCTATTCATTCATAATCATATATCTGTAAATTAAATAAAAAGAAAAGAGAAAACAAAACAAAACAAAACACGCAAATTCAGCGCACTTGTAAATCGAATCTACCCCATAAAAATGAAAACGGTCTTTATAAGAAAATAATTTCCTTACGTGGGATAAAAATCATTTTTGAAATTTATTTTGGTTTTGCACATAGCACCCAATATAAATAAATAATAAAATAAACAAATCATGCATACCCATAATCAATAGTCTCTTTTTATCAATCAGCTAAATGATTATATTAACTGATTATCATTAATGTGGGTTGTATTAATTCACATGGCAAGGGATTGAACCTGTGCAGCCTCATCTCTGTCCATATAATTGTACCAACTGCTAGGCGAATCCATCTCTATCCAGAGAATTGTACCATTCGCCAGCCTTCCATATTCAACACTTTTGACTATCCAGACAGAAGCTTCTCCACTTGACATCATCTTTCACTTTAAATAATTAGTATCTTATTATCCGGTTATTGGATTCATTCAGATGTTCGATTCCATCCATTCTCATAATTAGTACATAAGTACAACCATGCACTAATGTGTGCTTAACTTTCATAACTCTGTATAATAAAAAGTCATAATATCAATAATCAAAAGATCTTCATATATTATTTATAATAACATCAATAATTTTATTATTTAATAAAATAGCTATAATATAAACTATAAACACACAATTATACAATAACACATAATAAAAATATTTTGACGGGGTTTGAAAGTGGTAGACATTGATTTACCTCACTCCAGCGGTAGTTAGCTGTTATACGATTTCTATCGTCAATCCGGTTGGACCTTCTCCTTCTTCTATTGGTTGTAGTAGTGGTAGTATGTGGTAGTAGTAATAAGATATGGTAATTATAGTGGTAGGATAATATTGTTAGTGGTAATTGTAGTAATAGAATATAGTAGTTTAGTTCAGACGGTAGTAGTATGAAATAGTACCACGTAAAAGTAGTGGTGGGAAATAGTAGGGATTGAAGATTGGTTTATATAGTAAGTTGATTATGGAGACATACTAGGGACAAAAGGATGGGTGAATAGGATTATAGGGACTTAGTTGTCCATTGGTGGCATGGGTTTCTAATCTTGATCACCACCATTTAATCCTCATCATCATCCTTCCTTCGTCAACATTAAGCCACATTATTCACTTCCTTTTCTTCTACCAAGCTTACTTAGCCACATATAACGACACATGTCTTGAGGTTATTTTGAGTAAGCACATGGTTTTGATCATCATCATCAATATTTTGCCAAATCATCACATGTTTGCCACCATATCTTCTCTCTTTTCTCTTCTTGTACTTACACATCACATTTACTTAACCAATTGGGTTATGCCATTCAAGCCATTAGATGGCTGTTTGATATTTGGTTATTATAAGTTGATCAAATTGGTGTCTAATGGTAGTGTTAGATTGATATTTATAAGCTAGTTTGATTCAAGTTTAGTTCTAGTTGTATTTTTTTTTTTTTTTTTTGGTGTCTGCACGGAGGAACTTCCTTCCTCCTTGGGCGTGGCTAAAGGGCACCTCCTAACGCACGGCCTCGGGTATTCCACGAATAAATTCGTGTAGGTGCTCCNCTCTTGGGTTTCTAGTTGTATTTAGTTAGGCTCTAGTATAATTTAGTTAGTCACAGGTTGAGTTCTAATCTAGTTTAGTTTAGAAATAAAAACACAATAGATAATATTAGTGTACTTTTAATTAAATTTCTTAACTTATAGGTAATCAAAAATTAACTAGGGTTTAATTTGGATTAATGGATTAGTTTAGAGTTAATAAGGGCACTTAAAAATTACGGTTGTTACAACCCCTGAATACAAGATGGTTGATAACCATCGGATAAGGCCCTTTAGAACCGTCGCATAAGGCCTATTCTCCACTAGTGATGTCATCTCTTTTCTTTTGATGTCTAACCATGATAGCCTCTCCTATCTCCTCAAGCATGGTAATAATAGGCTTGTGTCTACTACTGAGAATATTTGCACTAAAAACCTCACATATGTTATTATCAAAACTGTTACATTGACTGTAGCAGATTTAAAAAGCTTTACACTATCTTTGAGAATTTTCTTCATCAAGTGGTCAGCAGCTGATGAGGAGATATGTCGAAATTCTTCTACATTTACAGCACACTGGTTCTCAGTGGTGCTTTTAGAAATTTCCCAAAAGCCTATCCTACATTGTTGTCCACCATCAAAGACACCTCTGAACTTTGCATAAACATGTCTTGCACAACACCTTTACTCTGCACAAGGCCAAACAGAAGCCACCTTTTTTATAAATCCCTTTTGTTGGTAAGACATGACAACACAACCAGCGCCATCACTAAGCCCAAGGTCATCAACAAGAAACTCCAATGACCATGTCCAACTCTCGGTGTTTTCAGTCTTAACTACAGCCCATAAGAGAGGATACATTTGATTATTACAACCTTTACCAATTGCAGTTAATAATTGTCCACCCATAGGACCTTTCAAAAAAACAACCATCTAAAGCTATGAATGGCCTGCACCCATATATAAACCCCTGTCTTAGAGCATAAAAGCAGATGCACATCCGTTTGAACACATTGGCTTCCAAATGGAACTTGATTGAGTTCTTTGGGTTTGCCCTTAAGATTTCACGTGCATATTTATGAAGCGGTTTGTATTGGTCTTAATACTGACCAATAATCAATATTTGTGATTTTTGCTTGGCTAGAAAGCACTTAAATAATGTCACATTGATACAAAATTCAGGCCATATCATGTCCTTGATTTCTTGCAACTTTCAATAAGGTGAACATCTAAATATATCCATATAGTGTTTCGCAATCCACTATAATTTCGTCTTAATAACCTTGTTCTTCCTTCCACAAACATGCTGCCCTATATATGTTTTCACTTTAAATGTCATTTTTGCTTTTGTATTTCCATGAAGCCAAAATTCTCCACGGGCAACCATTTATTTTGCACCTTGCGTTGTTCTTCGAGTATTTAATCTCTCTACCAGTCCTTATCACCAAAGCTACGAGAGCCACCCTAAACTATTTTGCATTATCAAATTCTTGACCTACAAAACAGTCTACATCCTCAGGATTTGTTCCCTCCTGGTAAGATAGACCCATTTAGTTTTGTACTCGATCATGTGTGCACCCCCTGGTCCCTCATCTTCTGAAGTGACTGGGCTTTCTAGCTCATCACTATCTACATAGTCACTATCTTCGTCCTCCTTTAAGTTGTTATGAGTGGTCCATACACAGTCTAAACTATAAAGCTCCTCCTCATAAGCCCTCTATTGTTGCATTTCATTCTGTGTGTTTGCTTCAATATTAACCTAGCCTCAACATATTAATCGTCATCTAGCTCTGATTCATCCAAATTAGAACCTGCAAAATCATATACATTAGACGCCCCTACCGGTGTCTCCTAAGTCGTCCACCGCCCCATGACGAATACAACGGCACGCTTGGAGACGACGAACCTCCTACAAGAAAGAGATTTGGAGAATATATAAACTCAAAATATCTCCTTCACAAAATAGCCCATGTCCTAAGCTTTTCAGAACTTCAAATGGATCCCAAATCGGAGTCCCTGATCCAAGATATGAGCACTCAAAGATTTCAGCACAAAACCGAACATGGAGCAGCAAATGGGTCAAATATGCACCAAAAAACCCATGAAAGGAGCCATGGGTGATGATGGGTACATACCATGTTAGGATTTTAAAGTACAATTGAAGTGATCAATTCTCGACCAATCAGACCGCTTAAAATCACCTCCGCGCCTAAAAAGTACATGCGAACAGCCAGACCAAGAGACCGATGCACGTAGCCGGGCAGCGAAGAGGCTGACCACCTGGGCGATCATCTCTGCGCCAAGGCGCAAATCCCTCTGCCCGAGCGCAGTCAGCTCGGGGGTTCTGTGTTGCATGTCCGGCCTATTTTCACCGTCCTTATTTGCTTAATTGCGAATATTTCGGGCCCTATAAATACGTGCTCTTTCCTTCATTCCAAGGGAGGTGGAACTTGGGATTTTGAGAGGCAATTTGGAGGATTCAAGGTGAATTTTGAGAGCATCTCTTGAGAGATTTAGGAGCCAATTTAGAGAACAAAGAGAGAAACTCAATCAAAGAGAACATCTTTTAAGAGAAACTCTTATCACCACCACAATAATCATCTCAAAACACAAACCCCAAACACAAAACACAAACAAATACATCTAAGCTAACCCCAACTCCGCCATCAACTTGGTATCTTAGCTTGAGGAAACTTATACAAGGAGATTTCTATCCAAGGTAGCCATCCCGAGGGCGATCTACTACTTGGGTTATTCATTCCCCCTTTCTTAATTGCTTTCTATATAATTATTTGCTTATTACTTGCAATGCAATCTTATTTGCTAAATAAAAGTAGCATGAAATGAATCCCATGTTCATTTGGCTAAATAGCACCTAACAAAGCAAGTTCACTTCATTTATCACCTTTCAAAGCATGTAAAACTTAAGTAAAGTTCTAGATTTGATTGATGCAACAATCGTTCGTGGTTACACCCCTCAATCATGTTCTTGAACGAGTGTTTTAGATGGGTTTAGTTCACTCAACCAAATGCATCCGGCCTAAACACTCAAAAAGTGATCACCTTTTAAATTATAGGTAGTAATGTGGGAATAACCCACCTAGGTAATGTAAAAAGGGCCAAAATGTCGCATGAGCATCATGTAAAATGTTTGACGCATATCTTGATCCATTTGAGTAGAGTTGTTGTCACCAATGGATCGGTTGGCCTCCAATCGATTCTACATCCCCAAACTCAAATCTCTTCCTTTGGGCATTTGAAGTCATATCCCATACAGGAATGGGATGCAAATCGGCTTGGTCATGATATCTCTCTAGATATATATGTTCAAAGCCTTTTTATAAAACGGTTCCATATTTTCTAAAATATGGTGGCGACTTCTCTATTTTACATTCACTTAAACATAGTCCTCCCCGATTAATAATCGAATAAAAAACATGATAAACGAGGCTATGATGTCACAAAATCTAAAGCCAACTAGGACATAAGCGAACGCAGCCCGCATATGGCCGTCCCTCAGACCACTCACCACGTGCCTTGTGGGGCGAGGTCCCCGTTTTTGCGGGGTGCCGGTCCCACAGTTGGTGACTCCACTGGGGACTATGCTTATGAGGATGTAACTTAAAAACTTGGATCAAGATGTTTGTCATTTCTTTTACATGACAATTTGCTTGTTGCATACATGCATCCATTTGCATCTTTGTGTGATTCATTTACACTATCTACCAAAATTTCACCCCCGGGTTTGTACATGTTTCATAGACACAATATTCAATTGATATTAAGGGCCATGCTTGTCTATACACTCCCAACCTACAATACCTTCCATATTGTCCACCCGATAACGACATACCTAATCTCCGTATGCCACCCATGGGTGACTTGGTATGACGACGTCATACTAAAACCAATACTTAGTCGTAACTAAAGTGTCATAGTCCATCCACATGCTTTTCGATGCTTGTTTGCTTAAATGCTAATTGATTTTACTAACCTACTAATTTAGAAACCATTAGGAGTGCATATCCCTCTAGGTGCACAGTTTGAGTTTGAACCTCCCATTTTCCTTTTTCCTTTTTAAGGGAGATGAGAATGGGTCGATGACACTAACCGTCTAAAATAAAATAAGCAATGTTGTGTGCTTTAGTCAATGTCCATAAAGGAGTCTCACAAAATGCATACATGTCAAGTCTCATTTCCCTTTACCAGTCAAGAGTCTTAAACATGCCATTCCCCTCAAAATGGTCACATGCATAAACACCTCTCAAAAGAGTCACTTGCATATATAAAAACCTCTTAAAAGAGTCACGCATGTCAAGAACCTCACAAAATCGAGTTACATCTCATCCAAGGGTCATTCCTTTTCCACAAAAGAACCATTTTCTCCCTTTTTTCAAGTCAAGAGTCATCATTTCAAATACACGAGCAATCATTGACATAGGCACAGAACGACCCAAAAACAAGCCGGTCATGTCGAGGTAAATATTCTAGATTACTCTCCGCACCTTTGATTTTCAAAATTTAAACTTCCCTCGTTTCTTTTTCCTTTGAGTCATGAGCTAAAACCCCTCCTCATACAGGATAGGGGAGCGAAGGAAAAAATACAGCCTAGGTTATGGACTAGAGAGAGTGGTACAAGGTCGAATCGTCAGGGAACAGACCCCGGGCGTCAGTTGTCTTCCATTGATCTTCCTTGGTTTGACGTTACTACATCAACACTAGATATGGAAACCGAAGCAACTCTCGAGAGTGTTGTTGATGAGCTCCAAAACCTAAGCCTCTACCTTAATCAGGTTGAATCTAGGGATAGCACACCACCCCTCGAAAGTGAGGAAGTTCGAACTCTCAAAGCCAAGCTGGCTCATCTTGAGAAAGTCATGACTAAGACTCTGTGATTCCCCGCTAGGGGTGGGGGGCATGGGCATCCCTGCATTTCTGCTCTTTGCATGTTTTATGGGGTTTTCATGACCTTGTGTTATCATGTTTTGTTCGATTTATTTGCAATGTAAAGAAGTCTCCACCATATTTGAGGAATATGGAAACCGCGAAGGCATCAAACACGAATATCTAGAAAGATACGATGATCGAGCCAAATCCGTCGTACTCCCTTCATAGGGTGTGACTTCATGTTGCCCAAAAGATACTTGAGTTCGAGGATGTGAAATCTATTCAAATGGATCAAAAAATTTAGCCATTGTATTCACATGATGTTCGACATTTTAGCTCGATTTCTAGTTTATGTCTAGGCGGTTTATGCACTTAACAAGTAAAGGTGGTCGCTTTGACACTCATGAATGAATTCAATTGGGTGAACTGAATCCATTTTAGAGCCCATATCCCGAATGAAACCAATGGGTAAACCGCAAGTGTTTGGTGCATTGATTTCATTTAGGACGTTTTACAAGTTACACGCTTTGCAAAATAATAGATTATAAGAACACAATTTATGTAGTGATGTCTAGCCAAGTGAACATGAGATTCAATTCATGTTAAGTTTATTTAAATCTCAAGACAAGTAATTAAGGCCAACAAATCACATGATGAACATTATTTAGAAGCTAATCATGATAATGAACATATTATGCAAATATAGGAAAGAGATAGAAAAAGGTTTATAAAGAGATCGTCACTAAAGTAGTGTGCCCTCGAGATAGCTCCTTGGATTAGAACACCTGCTTAAGTATGATCTTGACAAGATCTCAATCCTCGGAGGATGTAAATGGGTGCTTGAGTTGTGTTGGATTTGGTGGTGATTTGTGGTGCTTGGGTGAGTGTTTGTGGTGTTTGGGTGTGATTTGTGGTGCTAATAGAGGGAGTATTTGGTGTGAATTTTTATCAAGAAGATTGCTCTAAGTACTTAGGATTAGTGCAAAAGAGCTCTCTAATTGTTTCAAATTTCACCTTGCTTTGAGATTGAGCTTTCAATTCCCAATCTTGATCTCCTTGAAAATGAAGGTGGAAATGGGATTTATATAGTGGTAGGAAGTGGAAAATCGAATAAAATGGCATAAAATGGCACAAAAGGGCATAAGAGGGCACAAAAGGCCGAAACCGGGCATTGCTAACACTGTCTGCCAGGCACCGGGCGCAAAGGGAATTGGCGCCTCCGGCCGCCTGCCCGGTGGGCACTGCCAGACCGGCTGGAGTGCTGCTCGACCAGTCAGGCTCCCCGCCGCGGTGCGACATTTCAAGTACAAATCCGTGGTTTCGGGATGCGGGATTGGTCGAGAATTGATTGTACCTGATTGTACTTGATTCCCAGGAATTTTTCATGGGTCACGGGTCGGATCTTGGGCCCGTGGGTCGGTTTTTGGGCCCGAGGGTCGGTTTAAGCTTGGTTTTGGGTTGAAAACTTAAAATGGTCATAACTTTTGATCTAGGACTCCGATTTAAGATGCGTCTGAAGTTTTGGAAAGCTTAGAGCAAGGGCTACAAGATGAGAGGAAAATTTATGAGAAAGGTGCCAAGGTTGAGACCTTGCCCTTGGTGTTCATCATTTCCAAGTCGACTGTTGTTGTCGTCATCGGGCGGGGCGAGGACTTAGAAGACATCGGGTGGGGTGTCTATAGAAGCCCCCAACTTGACTGAGCTCTAGGGAAGAGCGAAAGTCAAAGTAGTCTAAGACCTACCTGGGATGGCAAGTCTGGACTGTTCCTTGGGAGGGACATATGTGTTAAGGTGGATAGCCACCTGTTGAATGAGAAGAACGAATTGGATTTAGTGAGTCAGTTTCGGGGACGAAACCTTTTTAAGGGGGGTAGGGTGTAACATTCCACACACAAAGACATAAAACATATTACAATTTATTGCACCGCATATGCATCGTGCGTTGAAATTGAATTTCTAAATTTAAGAATCCAAGTTTCGATCTTAGAGTTACAACTTTTGGGAATTGTGGTTGGTTTAAGTTTCGAGACGAAACTTCTTTTAAGGGGGGTAGGATGTAATACCTCGTATTATTATTCATTTTCCTGAATTTATTTTGATGCAAATTAAATAATAATTCTCCTTGGTTGGATTTACTTAATATTGGATTTAAATATTAAATTGTGGTATTGAGTCAAAAGAGATTTATTTATTTGA
>BSSO01004165.1:0-15015 GCA_030267885.1 Mesembryanthemum crystallinum
CAAGGGCAGGGAGTTATGCAGCCTTCCCCTTCCCCTTCCCCTTGGAAGTAGGTAATATTGATATACCTTTGAAAGGCTAACTTCTTAAGTAGAAAAAACATAAATGGTAGGTACATAGATAGACTTGTACAAACTATCCTTCCATACTGCTCATCCTAAATGGAACCTTTGGGGAAAAGCTATGTGCCAATGCTAAGATTCTGCTGGTGAAACAATAGCCACATCATTCCTCTCTGGTGTTAATGTATCTATGTAACCAACCTATTCCATTCTATGTTGATAAGGGGGCAATGCCAGGCATATTTCAGTTAATACATTGGGAAAATCACAGCCAATTTGGACCATAGATTCTACAACATCAACAACACAAACCACTGGAAGAGGAATACAATATGATCATAGGCTCATAGCACCGTATCACCTAAGCAGTTAAACCACTACTCCCTTGAAACTAGGAGCAATAATTCTGACTTTGCACCTCACTTCAAAGGTGGCAGATCAGGGGTATTTCTATGTTTCTCAGGGCTTCAAGCATCAATTGACCCAATTTTAAAACATAATAATAATATTCCGTCTTCAAGAACAACCATAAAACGATACAATATCACAAATTAGTTAGGGAGATCAATAGTACTCGATCTACCAACCTTCACAAACCAAACGATTGGTATATATACTCACGATCAAGATGATCATGAAATGTGGTGAAGAAACTACCAAAGTCAATGTCATTTCCATTGTTACATACTCAGAAGATTATAAAATCGCCTAAATATGAAAAATATTACAAACTGAAATCCAGAACATTGACACCATCAAGCATAAAGACAGAAGACAACAATCACTGTTTCCGAACCCAATCTAGGATCCAATACCAAACTCAAATCATCAGATAGGAAAGAACATCAGTACCACGAATATATATCAACGATGGTCAATGGTTTTTCAATCAGCCACAAAAGCATTTTTCACTACTCGACAAGTAAAACAATAGCGCTGGTACCAAATCATCAATGCCCTCGTAATTTCCCCATTCAAAGATCTAATTTTGCTATTAAGCAAATCTAGGGTTGAAAATGGGTACAATAAGGAACCAAAATCCATAATCAGGGAGATGAAATTAACTTGAATTAAATCCAGCACTCGAAGTCAAAGGCACTAAATCGATCAGAATCATCAAGATCAAACTTTGCAGAATACAATCGGCTACCAATTTGACAAAATCAAGATCACATTAAAGCTAAAAATTTCTTATTTTCAAGGAAATTGATAGTGATCAACAAGTTTGAACATTGAAATTGTGAGGAAGCAAAGCGAAACATGGTGATGTAGAAAGGGAAGAAGATCAAAATTGAAAAAGCAAAGATCTTGCATTGATTAGAGAGAGAAAGAGAGGAGAGGGAGAGAGACCTCACCGAGAGTTGAGTTGCAGAGACCAGAGGAAGATGAGAGTCGTCAGGAAGTTCTCTGCTGTGATGAGGAAATAATTGCGAAGGATAACTTCTTTTTAATGCTTCTAATTTATTTAAGTGGCTGAGGTCATACTTTGGTTCGGTTCACCATAGACTCGGTTCGGAGTAATCTTCATTTCAGTTGATGATATAACTAGGGAGTTTAGTCAAGATTGAGTTACATCGGTTCGAAGCTCGTCTTGGTAAGATTTCTCTGCCTCGGGCTAGTCTTGAAGCTCAACGAGCTAATTATTGCGGGACTTAACTAGACTTGATTTGGTCTCATGGCTTGTCGATCGGCTCAGTTAGGTTTTAACTATTGACAAGTGTTTCAAAAGAACATTTATCCAGTAGTAATTGAATTCAAGTTCTAATGACGGTGATTATTTATTGAGTACCCTATAACTTATAAAATTATTGAAAACAGTTGTAAAATTGTAGTATACTCTAGTAAAAAAACAACAAAACAACACGACGTTTACATAACAATCCTAAAAAGAAAATTTTAAGACCAACTTAGTTTCGATAGAGCTAGAGTCAAATTTAACATTTCATCGAACTGGATCCTAGGCCATGTATGAAGGTCATGTACTCTTAATCTTTGAAATTGGTTGAATAGTAAGGGGGGAGTAGTGGAGAGTCAAAATTCAAACTCCAATCCACGTTCATTCCCAACCAGTCAACAACAATATTAGTCTCCTATATTATTACTTGTCCCTTTGTCTTCGTTGATCAAAAAAACTTCCACATACATACCACGTCCCTTGAAATTCTCTCTTTCAACTTTGACAATTATACGTACAACCGTTTTCAACCCTACTTATATAAATACCCCCACCTCATTCCCACAATTTACCCATCATCAAAAACTCATTCTTTCCTTAATCCTTAATTAGCAGCAAAGTTTTTACATAAACACAGAGATCATCATTTGAGTGTTTTACATAAACACAGAGATCATCATCATGGCATTTGTGTTCCGCTTCTCTGCCAAAGTTGTTCTGTTCATCGCGTTGTCGATGATGGCGAGCGTGGAGTTTGAAGGAGTGATGGGGTTCAAAGAAAAACTTGTTGGTGGTCACCATGGTTGGCGTCTTCCTGATGCTAATGAAACTGACTTCTTTGATCAATGGGCTGCCAAGACAAGGTTTCACATTGGTGATTCTCTTCGTATGTTTCTTCAAACTCTCTAGTACTCTTCCTTTTGAACTTCATGCACTTAATTCCATGTTATTAGTCTCATGTTTTGGTATAAAATGGTTGATTCGTAAGGCGTACCCTTTTCGATCAAATTAAGTTTCAACGATAACTATATAGATAATTAGGGGCACCATTTTAAATTTGAACTATCTTACGGCAATTTTATTATGATTTTGTCATATATCTTGTATGTGACATATATTATTATTAATAATTGGTTACTAATTTGTACTTGGAAACTTTTATTATTGTGATTATCTAGTACAAATGTTCAATATATAACTTTTTTTTCCGATTACTAAAGGTTTTTATGCTTCAAGTTTCATATCTGTTTTGAAAATCTGTTTCTTAATGGTGGTGCAACAGGTTTCCAATACCAAAATGACTCAGTCCTAGTGGTGGAAAAGTTTGGCTACTACCACTGTGACACAACCAAAGCCACTGCAACCTACAACGATGGCAACACTGTGATCAAGCTTGAACAACCTGGTTTCATGTACTTCATCAGTGGGACCCCTGACCACTGCCAGAACGGCCAGCGGTTGATCGTCGATGTCATGTCCCCACACCCTGCCCCAGGCGCGGTCCCACCAGCATCGTCTGGCCAGCAGGCTGAGTCTCCTGGTCCATCGCAGCACGCTAGCTCAGCCTCACAGATGTCTTCTATGGCACAAATGTCAGCTATCCTCTTTGGGCTTGTTGTTGCTGGTTCTGCTTTGCTTTGATTTAGCAACATGAGAAGCTTTTTAATAAAGTTTAGAAGAATTAATTATAGGTGTTGTTTTGGTTTATGATTATCATTATTGAGTTTGTGGAACTTTTAGATCATTTTCTAGCTAGCTAAGCTTATTCAGGATATGTTAAAGGATTGTTTTGTGTGTTAAAAGGGTTGTAATTTGATTATCCAGTAGATATTGTTATCATGATTTCTTTGGTAATTGGAATTAATGTTTACCCAATTTGGTGTATTTGGTTATTTTTTTGTACCTGTTGATTACTTTTTTTTGTGTCAATTTGAGCAAACAACTAGACCTCAACCTAATTTTACACAACCAAATAGTGTTTTCGCACTATATTTTCATTAAGTATAAAATTGAAAAAAACTAAAATGAGTAGCCCAAAGTTCATGTTTAATCAATCTTTTTTCTCCTTAGTTTCTTATTGACATTGACCTCAATTGTGTGCTTGCTATAGTTATTGGTTAGTGATAATGATCTTTCATGGCCTAATAGTAAGGACCTTGAGCAAAATGGTGGATTTTGTGGGAAACATCGTTTAGTTGTGCTTGTTATATAGAGTGTTCTGTACTACAATTTGTCTAACCATGATTTTTGCAATTATGGGGGCATTTTTATGTGAAATAACTAGATTGAGAAAGTATCAAGTTATTTAGTGAGAGTTGAAAAAATCTATGTCCTCTAAGAGCGTGAGTTATCAGGATCAAACCTCATTACAAAAACCAAAATCTATACGAGATACTCATTTAAACTACTACGAGTAGTAAAATAAATATAATATAATATTAGTTAGAACATATCATCTGAGTATTAAAATTCCACACTGTTTCTATCCCCAAAAAAAAAATAAAATGAATCAACATGTTTAATTTTTTTTATTTTTTTTTCTTTTTATCAATATCAATCAAAACATTTTAATTAGAGGTAATAATTTCAATCTTTTCCACTAATTCCTGGGCACAAAGGCCAACAACATCTAGAACATTCCATATTGTGTGAAGGCTTTTGTGAAACTGGTTAAGAGCAAAAGTCTTATCCATCACCACCCTTTATCTCTCCACAAACTCCCGCTTCCTCTTCTCACGTCCATCATCGTCTTCCCCCCATTTTCACAGGTAAACTCACTCATTCTTATAATTCTCTTTCATGCACTGGAGAAAAAAATGTCATAAATTGCCAGTTAGCTCCTTGCATATTTAACCCATTTCAATGTTGAAGCTAATTTGAAGCTCAATTGCTTATGGGTTATATCTCTTGCTCCATTTGTTGCCATTCAATTTTAATATCACCAAATACAGATAATTGTTTGAAACAAAGACAACATGAAACCATAGTAGGATTTGGTATGTTGTTTTTGTTTATCATCTGCTAGAAACTCGACACTTTGTGAGTGACTCAGTAACTCCTATAACAACCTTATCTCTTTAGTGTTCTTCATGGTTTTGATTGCCTGGTCTTTGAAATCACTGAGAACTGGAAAATCTAGATGGGTCCATTGTTCATTCAAAATCTTCAATCTTTTTCTATGGGGGTGGGAGGGTTTGATTGAAGAAATGCTCTTGAATCTGATGAGTGGTGACAAGATTCACCCCTTGATATCATTCTTATCATAGCTATGATGCCATGTGAAGAAACCAACGTTTTCTCGAATTTAAGCATATGAAGGGTCAATAATCATGTTTATTCTATAACAAAAGGTTACAATTGGTGTTGGTTTCTTTAATTGTACATTGGGGACATTCTAAGGAGGACAGTGGGACATTTAATTGGGCAAGAAAGAGTCTGTAACTTCCTCTTTCATTAATTTCTCTGGTAGCTTGTTAAGTGTTTTTATGATATATGAGTAGTTCCCCAATCGTGTCTATTGGAAGCCAGGGCAAATTATTGCAATTGCTTCTCGAATGTCGATTTTAGTTTGAGCTGAAAACTTAAATAGATTGTTCTTACATGCTGTAAAATGATATGGGGGATAAAATGTGAAAAGAAAATTAGGCTGAAGGATTTAAGGAATCACCCAACAAAACAAATGTGGTTTACATATATGCAATTTCAAGTGATTCTAAATGGTATACTTTCTTTTCTACTTGGGGAAGATTCATTTAATAGCTTCTGAAGTTGGATTGTTTTGATCACCAGGACTGTAAATAAATGGCATCAAGTTTCACAGCCATGTCTGCTGTAGGATCTTTGTTATCCACAGGAAGCCACTCAATCGACAAGAAAACTTTGATTTCATCACACAAATTGTCGTCTTTGGAATGCATAACTTCTGGTTCTTTGAGAGGCAATCGAAATGCGATAGTACACAGGAAAAGATGTTCCTTTAAGATTAAAGCTGGGGCAAAAGAATTACACTTCAACAAGAATGGTTCTGCTATTAGGAAACTACAGGTAAGTTAATTACTCATTGAAATGAGTAGGGTATAACACTCACTCATGTTTTGGTCTTGCACACTGACATGATTGCTTTGACCTTAAACGACAGGAAGGTGTTAATAAGCTTGCGGATTTGGTGGGTGTTACTCTTGGTCCAAAAGGAAGGAATGTTGTTTTGCAGAGCAAGTATGGTTCTCCCAAAATTGTTAATGATGGTGTGACTGTGGCCAAAGAGGTAAGAGCCCTGCCAAGAAATGAGCTTCCAGTGATGCTTTTAGTTTCTGAGATTTTGATGTTCTCCTTCACAAATCTGTCTTCCCCTCCTCCTTCACGTCCTCCCCTAGTATCTTCTAGGAAGCTAGAATAGAGCTAGAGATAAAAACTCAATTTTAAAGTTTCAATTTCTAGCCCCGTTTTCCTAGAAACTAGACCAAACGACTACTTTGCTTTCTCCTTTCACCTTTTGCGGCTTCTGTTCTAGCATTCAGTGATACTTTTGTCTACCAAACAAATTGTCACTGAAAGGAGGGGATATTCAAGGTTTATCTAGCTCTTTTGACATCAATAAGATGGTTTATGTATGCAGGTTGAACTGGAAGATCCTGTGGAAAATATTGGTGCTAGTCTTGTACGTCAAGCTGCTTCAAGAACTAATGATTTAGCGGGCGATGGTACTACTACATCTGTAGTCTTAGCACAAGGCTTGATTGCTGAAGGCGTGAAGGTATCAAAGACCTTTTTGTATTTGTGTGTCCTATATTGCATGTTTCAAGTGTTGGAACATCTGCAGCCTGACTAACCAGCCGCTGAATTCATCCAGATCGTATTAGCTGGTGCAAATCCTATTCAGATTGCCAAGGGGATTGAGAACACTGCCAAGGCGTTGGTATCTGAGCTGAAGTCGATGTCCAAAGAGGTACTTTGCTTCCATTGCCAGTATAGTTGATATTTTTTGTTACTAGGGGCTCATTTACTTGGAAGTAAGTAATTGCAAGGCAATGCATCATTTTAGTAAATGGAGGTATAGGTGGAAAAATTAAGAGGGAGTGAGATGTGAGAACATTGAGAAGAGTGCAATTGATTGCAAAAGTTCATGCAATTGCAACCGCTCAACTTTAACCAATGCAATTCAAGTAACCATGATGTATAACTACATATTGCTCTTTACACTTAGTAACCATTATATCCAAGTCGCCACCTTAGTTTATCTGTTGGGAGGAATATGAAATGATGATATTTCTTTTTTACAGATTGAGGACTCAGAACTCGCAGATGTGGCTGCTGTCAGTGCAGGAAACAACTACGAAATAGGGAACATGATTGCTGATGCCATGAAAAAAGTGGGCCGCAAGGGTGTGGTGACTCTCGAAGAAGGAACAGGAGCTGTTAGTAGCTTGTATGTTGTTGAAGGAATGCAATTTGATCGAGGCTATATCTCCCCATACTTTGTCACAGATAGTGATAAAATGATTGTTGAATATCAAAACTGTAAGGTACATATCCCAGTCAATGACACATTGTTATGTTCGATATCCCTCCTGCCTCGAGGCTCGGGAATGCTTTTAGGCCCTATTCTTTTGACTGTATCTACACTGCATTCAATTAAGTTCAACAATTACTTATTATCTCACACATTACTATTCTTTCAGATCTTATACAGTTCAGATCAGTTAGCACCATTTCAACATTGAAATGAACAACTAGGATCACTAATATCTTGTTCTGGCTATACAGTTGCTCTTGGTAGACAGAAAGATCACAACTGCGAGAGACCTAGTTAATGTCCTAGAAGATGCGATTAAAAACAACTACCCAATCTTGATAATCGCAGAAGACATTGAGCAGGAACCTCTTGCTACATTAGTTGTAAACAAGCTCCGGGGATCACTTAGGATAGCTGCAATGAAGGCTCCGGGTTATGGAGATCGAACGCATCAATATCTTGATGATATTGCTATCCTTACTGGAGGTTGCCAGACGACCCACGAATCTTTCAATATTTTCTTGCATTTTTCTTCTAGAAGTTTGTATGAGGTAACCTGGTCTATTTACAGGAACTGTGATCAGAGAAGAGGTTGGTTTGTCTTTGGACAAAGTTGGCACAGAGGTCTTGGGACATGCTTCAAAGGTGGTGCTCAAAAAAGAGTCAGCTACCATTGTTGGGGATGGGAGCACACAAGAAGCAGTTACTAGGAAAATTGCCCAGATTAGGAAGCAAGCTGAGGTGAAGATCTTAATTTGTTTATTCTTCTAGTTTCGGATATTATTTACATTGTCAAACTGGGAATAAAAACTTGAAATTGATATAAAAGACATCTGTTTACAGGATGCTGACCAGGAGTACGAAAAAACAAAGCTCAATGAAAGGATAGCAAAACTCTCCAGCGGTGTTGCTGTGATTCAGGTGATTCCTTCATCAACTCAAGAAGGTTATGGATTTTTGTTTGCAGTAGACATTTTTGTTATGCCATCTTTCATTATGTACAGGTTGGAGCGCAGACTGAGACTGAGATGAGAGAAAAGAAACTGAGAGTGGAGGATGCTCTTAATGCAACAAAGGTACTTAGTTAAGGAAAGTAGTTATTTATCCTTCTAAAGATGCCCAAGGTTGCACCTTAATTAGTAAAATAAGTAAAAATAGATAAGTTTAAAATTTTCTTTCTAAATCATTTCTAACATTAACCAAAAAAAAAAAAAAACTGATTTGGTGCATCATTAGGTGCCCTAACCAGTTTCCCTTAGTTAATATATGATGATTTTTGAAGTACGACGTATGTAGAGATGATAACTAAGTTGGAAATCAAAATCTTGTCAGGCAGCTGTAGATGAAGGTATCGTTGTAGGTGGAGGGTGCACCTTGTTGCGTCTGGCCGCTAAAGTTGATGCCATTAGAGAGAGACTTGACAACGACGAGCAAAAGGTTTCATCTGTTTTAAAAGCAATTCTTTTGTCTGAACAATTGTGCAAATTTCAAAGTTTTATTTGTTTATCGATTTTATTTCTATTTTTTTATAATTGGGTTTCACTCTTACGGAGTATCTATACTAAATGTCAGCTTGGAGCAGATATTGTCAAAAGAGCACTTAGTTATCCACTGGACCTGATTGCCAAGAACGCAGGGGTCAATGGAGCTGTTGTCATTGAAAAGGCAAATTTAGTATTTTTATGCTGTTCCATGCATGACAATTTCATGAATCAACAAGTACTTTTATTATTAACCGAGTCCATAATGTCGTTTCAGGTGCTTAACAATGATGATCCAAGGTTCGGTTACAATGCTGCAACAGGAAAATACGAGGATCTGATGGCTGCTGGTATAATAGATCCCGCCAAGGTATGAATTTGTAGGCCAGGATGACATTTGTGTATCTGAATTTTGCCTTCACAAATAATGAGTCAAATAGTTTGTCCTCAGTGTGTTTTCATGTTCTGCGGCTTGCGCTTGACTCTATCTAAGTCGCTTTGATTGAATATTGATGTTGTCTTTGGTACTAAAGGTGGTGAGATGTTGCCTGGAGAATGCTGCTTCTGTAGCAAAAACCTTCCTCACATCAGATGCCGTAGTTACTGAGATCCCAGAGCCTGAGCTTGCCCCACTTGCAAACCCCATGGACAACTCAGGTATGTTTTAGCACTTTTTATTTAGGTCATGTTCAATTCAGCTGAATACTGCATAACAAAACAGAATGAATGATAATATAAGAGGAAAATTAAGTTACATAATTGAATTGAACTTAAAATACATAATGGTAATGACGAAAAGAACGGAGTCCAAGTGTTACTCGTCCCTCCCTCCGTGTTTTATTGAGGTTGCTTGCTGATTTCATAACTGATTTTCTGCAATTCAGGTTATTAATATTAGGACCTAGGGCTGTTGTCCTGAGCATGAACTTCAACCATAACGACTACGATCACCAAATAGGAAGAACTGTGTATGCACTGAAGAGAGCAGCTGCAGAATAATAGGATGAAGGGAGGAATTACTCTGTTTGGCTGCTGAGGAAATTTTGAGGATCATTAGATACAATTTAGTAGAGTGTTAATCTGCCTGCATTTTTCAGATGGCTAGCGCCGAGCGGTGGGATTAACCATTGATTTTAGCAGATGTAGATGGTGATTACCAGGGTGTACAACTAACTTTGTCTCATTTTTGAGCTCGAAGAAAATAAGATTCAGTATTTGCTAAGTTGGCACTTGTTGGCAGTGTATATTCTCTCTTTTGTGTCGTTTCAGTGAAGACACAGAGGCCAATTGAAATGGAACCCTCAAATTCACCTTCGGAGAAATAGATCTCTGATCATCGGGTATCTCCTATTTCTTTTTGACTCTCTCTAGTTTTAGTAGTGTAGTAGCTTCATAGATTCACAATAGTCCTGTGTAGCTTTCACTTCACTGGACCATAATGTAAAGGATTTTGAGTGTATTTGTCAATGAACATCTGACCTTCCACTTCCAATCCAAAAAAAAAAAATAAAAAAGAAAAACACTCAATAATATTAAATTTCATCTGCGCAAGATGACATTTTACTGACCAAATTATAGATATAGATATATATAACCCAATTTGATTGGATAATGAGCTCGAAATGACCCGATTGTAATCAACAAAACTATAGTTGATTCAATATAGACCTTTGTCTCACTTTACGGACCACATTAATATTCCATTAAATCCTAACCCTTTGTGTATTTGTCATATATCCTAATCTATTAATAGAAAATACAAAGCTTATGTGTGAAATGTATAGAAGAGTGGGACATGAGATGACACATATCTTACAACAGAAACTAAATGAGTTGTAGACTTAGTTTGGATGATTTGTATTGGTTCACTAATAATCACTCAATTAAAATAATATCCATTACTATACATAGTACTATGTCCATGCCTGCCCTCCAATGTGGTTGTTAATTTGTTATCAACCAAGTATATTTTAGTAACATTTTCTTACATTTGTTAGAGATACACTTCTTATCAAAATGACCTGTACATATATTTTTCTTCCAAAAGTCTAAATTACTATTGACATCCTTCATAGAAAAGCGAAAACTTAAACAAGAAAGCTAACTCTTGTCCTCAATACTACCTTATGATTGAACTTATGATTTATGATTAGGATTTGTCAACTTGCAATGCCAAATGTCATGGTAGGTGGTGGGTTCAAATGTACCACCCATTGCCCATTATTAACAATCACTCATTTTATTTCTTCTTTTTTATATTGTATATTCACTATTAATTTCTCTCAAAATATATAACTTAAAATTACAAAAAGAAAAAAGAAAAAAAGGTAGTAATTTTTATTGTCAATATAATTCTAATAAGTTAGTATTGTGTTGTAAGTCAAGGTAATTTTTTTTATTTTTTTATTTATTTTTTTATTTTTTGCTCAATTTAATGATTAAATTTCAATATATACGTACAAAAAGTAAAAGAGACACTTATTCAAGTAGTGCTAAATCCAGCATAAGTCAACTTGGTCCTGTTAAAACATTGCAATAATGGTTTGGTGATTATATATATTGGAACGTGATACACGATGAAAGTAATATTTTATATGTAATTGGTAGTTGATTGATTAACCATAACATAAGAAGGTGAAATGAGGTTAGTTGTTTTATTAAAAGCTAGGTAGGGGGACATTGACACACCTTTCTGCTTCAAGTGGAACTTATATTAGTATATATGTAAATTCATTTTCCTAGTCATTCAAACTTTGTTGAACCAATAGCAACAAGCTTTGAGATTTGCTTAGATCTTGTACCCCAGTTTAGCTGTAATAATTATATATAGCATCATATATAGTGCAGTTAGATTTTAAAAAAAAAAATGGATAAATAAAGGGGAAAAATAAAGTCACTAATAAAGTAGTCCATTAAGAATTCAAGATGCTTGCTTTTTTTTCTTTTTTTTTTTTTTAATCACATAAACAAACAAAAAAAAAAAAAAGTAAAATAAAAGTGAGCTTAACTTCTCTGGTCCAGCTAGTAGCTTAGTACAATAGAATACATGTATTTTATCACATAAATAATAAATAAATGAATTAAAGCAAACGAATTAGGCAAAATGGTGTATATATAGCAAACAAAGTGCATATTTACACAATCAGCAAAAAAATATTGTAAATAGTTTTTTTCTTCTTAATAAAAATTGAGATTTCCTACCAAGAAAAGAAGGTATTTTTTGAGATATAGGACTATATAATAAGGCCGAGTAGTTATTAAAATTTTCAAAGGGCTTACACCATGTTTGTGCATGAAGTAAAAGACTACACAATAAGCACAAGTGATTTAATTTTTTGTGTTAGGTGGATTAGTCCACTTGACTTAAATAGTCACATTAATTAATCTCCTCTCTCAAATTCTTCTAATATAGGACACTCACAAGTGGTTACTTATCTCTTAACTTAAAAATCTAATATTTATAGGTGTGTGGATCTTGATAAGTTGATATTCTATTACCTTGAACTATGGTGTAATGTGATTTGGGGTGTTTCCTTTTGCTTAAATAGTGTTATACTACTCTTAACTCTATTAAGCTTTCGATTACTCAGTTATATAAGGATAAAAGTGAGCATATATACCATACCTATCCAGTTATAATATCATAGCAATAACAAATAATAGTTCTTGCGTTTGAGTCCGTCTCTATTCCGAACGGGTGAAATGCTAGGGCAAGGCATGACCACAACCTCATCATATTATCGGACCCCATTACATTGAAACCAATAGTATCTTTCAAATTTTGAGTTTAAAATTTGAGTTCCAACTCACGGAGATCAGAGAAGTATAAACTCTCAAGTACAGAGATAATAATAAGTTATTAAAAATCTAACACGTTAGTTATTAAATGTGACTCTATTTTACTATAGATAGATAGATCACCGTAAATAAGAAATGGGGCTTCTTATTGACGAAAACAAACTTCACTATGGAGTTTGGAATCCAGTAGTTGGGAGGAAATTGTGATATCATATCCTTGCTTATAACAATACAACATTTAGCAGCACAAATATGTGAGGATGGCTCATCCATAATCCGCATATCAAGGGCTATAAACATTTATACATTAGTTATTTCCTTCATCCAATTAGGCAAATTAAACTCTTGGAAGATTTTTCGCAATTACAAACAACAATGATTACCATTCAATGTAGCAATAAATAGTAAAACAAGTAATTGGATATGTCCTATATCACATATTGGAAAGAAAGTAAATTGCCACAAAAGGATGTGAACATTGTAACAAAAATCTGTTGACTAATGTAAGTTGGATACCATTATATAGCTTCTCGAAGTTGCTCACAACAATAGTCTCTCATGTCACATCCACAATTTAACTAGTGATCTCTAACTGAGTGAATGCTCTCTTCATATATTAATTATTTTTAAAAAAAAAAAAAAATAGTTGAATAAATAAAGCAAAATAATAATAATAAAAAAAACTAACAACTAATAATAAATATCAACAAAAAGAATGGAGCTTTAGGAACCTTTTCTTAAAATGCATGGTGTCAAAAAAATTCAAATTTTGGGTTGGTTTAAAAACTAGTTCCTCAAATAGTGTCAATACTCAATATATAAGCCAAATCTTTTTTGTTTTTGAAGGACGAACATGAGATAAAAAATAGATCGTTCTGCCAATAATCTAACTCTAATGCCAAAATCTCATCTTTTTTCTGTCATTTCTTTCCTCTCTTCTCTATTTCCAGTTAATTAAATTCACGCGTTATTTTGTTGTGTGGTTGTAGGGTCTTAAGTTTATGGTGGATAGTAGCTGATATTTTGTTTACCTCCATTTCCATTCACTGCTTCATTTGTTTTGGTTGGCCTTTGTCTTTCCCTTCTTCTCATATATCACCTTCAGTATTAAATGTATGCCAAAAGCTCGATCAAATATGGCCCATATTTTTATTAAAATTCATTTCCCTCATTTATATAATACACGACAAAATTGATGACATAATTAGTATGCTACATTACACACACTAATCATTTAATCATTTACTCTAATAATTTTGTGTTAGTGATAACTTAATCATGATTTGATACCACCCAATTCAATTAAGCATCATTATCCTCAACCAAGTTATGACTTCATTTAACTGCCCAATAGAATTTTGCCTTGTGCAACATCAATGGTAGTATTATACCATAAGTATTATATACTCAGTTTTTATTAAGTATAATTATGCACAATTTGGCCAATTAAGAGATGACTTGCTAAAAATTGTCTTCATTATATTGGCACTATACTCTTTGCGAATCATGCGGTACTATTGTAAGTTTGGACCCTAACAAGAATTGGGATTTTTTTTCTAACTAACGGTACTATTAGATGTTAAGTTTGTTTGGTCAATTTTAATTTATTCAATGCTTGCAGTATTTATATTATTGTTTATTGCTCTGGCTCTTGTATGCGTTATGATGGTAGCTTTATTTATTGTTCGATCGAGTTATGACATGAATATTAATGATAAATTATTCAACCCATGTGCATCATCTTGCTACCACAATGCAAGACACATAATTATCTATCAATTTATCATAATTAATGCTCTTAAGTTTTTATAAAAAAATTACTGCATGGTTCGGAACCAATGGTCCGTCTCTCACATAATAATTGCAATCCACTCCAAATCACCTAAAAAGATATCCTAATTATCTCGTTATGTGAGAAAATGAATAATAATATCTCATTAATTTCAACTACGAAAAAAAAAAAGCCCTTCACAAGATAGAGAGCTTTTTTTTTTTAATTAATTGAACTAACTAATAATACCATAATTTCTTTTTTTTTTACAATAATCGAATTGAAATTAGTAAAAATGAAGTAAGGAGAACATGACCTAAGGCAAAGTTCTCTCTGTCTTTTTGCTGTACCTATGACCACATCCTTTGCAATATTTTACTTGAATTAGAGAGTTAGACAAAGTCATCAAGCTAAGGATGAATACTACAAATTCCAAAGAGACAAATTAATACGTACAAAGACTTAGTAGAATACTTAGAAATTCTCCCCTAATTCACGCTTTCAAAAAAATAGAGAGGATTAAAGAAATTAAAATAAAAAGGTTTAAGATAATTGGTAATTCTTAAGTCTTATCTACCACATAAACAACTCCCATAGAAAAAGAAATTTAAGTCTTTTTGGGCTAACAAATAAAAACCAGACATTCAATTGTTTACCTAAAAATATACTGTAAAATAAGTTAGTCTTTACTTGCTAAATAATTGATCGTACATCTATT
>BSSO01004166.1:0-15008 GCA_030267885.1 Mesembryanthemum crystallinum
ATGATATTAATAAGATGTGTAAGGATTTTTATTGGGGTATTGCTGACGGTGCTAGAGGAATGAGCTGGATAAGTTGGGAAAGTATAAACAAACCTAAGAGAGAAGGTGGGTTAGGGATCAAGGAAATTTTGGGTTGCAATAAAGCCCTAATGCTGAAATGGGTGTGGAAAATTCATAGTGGAGAGATGAATCTTTGGTCAGAATGGACTAGGAAATATCATCTTCAAGGCAAGTCTATTTGGGAACATAAAGCTAAGAGTAATGACTCTTGGTTCTTGAGATCTGTACTGATGGTAAGATATGAGTTAATGCAGAGAGCTGGTACAGAGGATGATGCTATAAGGTGGCTTGCTGACTGTGTGCAGAATGGTAAAATCAGAGTTGGTTGTGCTTATGATAAAATGAGGCAAGTTAATCCTTTATGGAAATATCACAAGATTGTGTGGGAAACTGTGGCTCTCCCTATACAATGAGTAACAGCTTGGATGGCGCTCAGGAAGAAACTACCTACCCTGGATAAACTGAAGGAGAGAGTGTTCAACTTAGCAAACAGATGTGTCTTATGTAATGAAGCTGAGGAGAGTTGTATACATTTGTTCTTTAGCTGCAAAACGTCTCAAGCTGTATGGGATAACATCCTGAGGTGGGTTGGAATAAGTAGGAAATGGTGGTCTTTGCGAAGGGAGGCAGAGTGGCTGTTGAAGAACAATAGAGAACAGGGCTTTGTTAAAAGATGGAGAAGAGCAGCTTTGATATCAACCATTGCAGAACTATGGCAGGAAAGAAACACACGAATTTTTGCAGATAAGAAGAGAAGTATACAGAACATAGTGCATAGTATTAAGTACATAGTTAATGCTAGACTACTTGATAAATTCTATAGTATGGCTTATATGCTGGTATAACTAGTGTTAGTGGTGTCAAACAGTTGGTTTTGGGTTCACGCATGGCTATCCCCTGCATTGTACATGGCTTCACTTGATTTTTGCCCGAGTGGATGAATAAAACAAGTAGACCCATTACTCCAAAAAAAAAAAAAAAAAAAAACTTCATAAAGCCCTCTGTACGAGGAGGGACTTCTCCCTCCTAAATGATACCGCTACTAGGGGTATTCTGGTTATAAATTAGTGGGAAATTACAATTGGTACCCTCGAGGTTAAGACCTTTCCAGTTGGTGCCCAAAAGAATTTTGAAATCCAAATGGTGCCCCTTTGTTATTAGAATTATTACTTGGTAACTTAAATTTTTAGAGAATTGTTGATAGAGTCGTTAATTTGCAAACGTGGCATCTTATCTTGGTTTTACCACCCTTTTTCAAGTTTTCCTCAACTCAGTAGTACGTCAATCCTCACTTTCAAGCTCTAATTTTGCTCCCTTAAGCTTATTATTATGTCATTCAAGTTTAAATTTTGCACTTTAAAACTTTATGAATGATCAAGATGAATCATTAGAAAAGTAGATACATAGAATATGCGCAAAATTAATAAATTTATCACCTCAATTAGCAACTTTCTAAAGAAAATGGTCACCAAGTGGAAAAGGTAAAAAACACATGGGCACCATCTGGATATCGTAAAAATATTGGACACCAATTGGAAATGTCTTAACTACAAGGTTACCAACTGGAATTTCCCTAAATTAGTTCTTGAGAGCTGAAATTTAACAATTCAAGTGCCATGTCATCTTTGACTGGCCGGAAAATCATCAGAATATACCTCAATATAGTTATTTAAACATTAATATATCTCTTTGTATTCAGGCTAAATTTATTATCTCACTAAGAATTTACTCTTAATTCAATAATGGAGTGAACTGACCAAAAATTGCATAGCTCACCACAAGAAGGGGCGAACAATTACAGACAGGTATACTGATGGATATATGATGAAAGGTTGGATCATTCTTGTCAAACCGCCCTATGTAAGCTGTCCATCACATGAAGGCGAACAAATAAAGGCAATTTTATTTTTTATTTTTTTAAATTAAAAAAAAGAAAACCCAAATGCTGAGGTGGGATTTGAGGAGGAGAATCAAAATCTAGTAAACCCGAGCGTCCAAGTCAGCAAATAGTGGGGCCCTCCAAGTTGTAAAATTGAGAGTGCACAAAGAGGAGCCACTAATTTAGCAGTAATAGATCTGCACTTCTCTACTATCCACAACTTTGATACGCATTTCCTCCACACGTGTTAATCTCCATCGCTCAAAGTGGGGCCCACTCTCACCGATCTCTGGCCCCCTCTCCACTCCTCCCCGCACAATTTCCTCTCTCTCTCTCTCCCTCCCCCTACTTTCTCTCTCTTTCTCTCTCCTACTGTTCTTCTCTCACTGCTGCAACTTGGTTGGAATTGTGTAGAGAGAGAAAGAGAGGAGAGAGAAAGCTTAGACGTCATTAATGGTGTAGATTGTTGTTTTGCTTGCTACTAATTCTAGTGTTTTCTTTCTCAATTGAAGGAAATTGTCGAGGTTTGAATTGTGGAGGTTTGAGATTATTTTGGTTTTGGTTATTGCCCTTATTGGGGGGGGAGAGTTTGGGTTGGCGATGTGCGAGGAGAATTACGAGTATGGGGTGAGGTTGGATCTTGTTTTCGAATTGTTTGGAGATGTTTGATTGGGACGACCAAGAGGTATGTATGCTCTGTTTCTCTCTCCTTTATTTATTTATTTAAATTTTTTTTTTTTTGCACATTGATTTAAATTTGAAAAGTGGAGTAGAAAAAAAGGTATGCCACAATCAAATTTTATGTTTCCTTGCATATTTGTGGAATTTGGATTGTAGTAACAACAAAAGGATAGGAAATTTGGAGGAATTGCAATGGCAAAGCTCTGAAAAAAAAATATTTACTAATTTACCCCTTACAAGTGAGTTGTTGTGTTCACCTCACCTTACCCAATCTGCATTTAGGGTCTTTTCTTTCGTCTTGCTTTTGCTGAAGCCCAGCATTTTCCAACAAACAACCAGCAACTTCCAGCAATTAGTAAAAAAATTCCAACAATCTCCAGCAACTCCCCGCGGACAATAAAAAAAATTTCAGCACTTTAGAGTCACAAGAAAAAACTCGACAATCCCAACAATTTCCAGCAAACTCCAGCAAGCATCGAAAAGTTCCAGCAAACTCCAGCTCTAGCACTCCAAAAACCAGACGTAAAGAACATACCCTTATTTCTTACATGTTACTATTCATTCGATGCCTATTCACTTCAATTCTTGTCGTTTCGTTTCAGTTGAAATGAATATAACCTTATTTGTATGCACTGGGGCAACAAATTTGAGTTTCAAGCAGCATGGGTTACTTTGCACATAGCTCTTTCTGTCTCATCAGGAACAATCTAATGCTTAGGAAATCTGACAGACATATTAAAATACAAGCAAAATTCCGAAACTCGTCTAGTATTTGGTAAATATAATCAGGGTAAAAGAAATTAGTAAGAGTATTTAAAAACCTGTGTTATAAATCTCTCTACATTTGCAAATGGAACAGGAAATGAATCTGGTTCTGGGCCATTTAGAATAGGCAGCGTCAGCTCCAACACGGGGTTATGAACTCTTTAAATACCCCCGAATTGCTAAATTGGTCTTTTAAGTGAGCACCCTTGGACAACTTGGTCTTTTAAAACTTAAATGAGTCAAGATGGGATAAAAAATGAACACAATTGGCACATTGGACCTCAAAACCGGAATCTTAATTTTTATTAAATAAAAAATTATTTTTAATTCTTTTTGGTCATTTTTCTCCCATTTATCAGTTACGTAATTGTTTTATTGCCTTTTTAATTTATTTTCTCATTTTTTATTTCTTTTTTCCTATTTCCTTCCCTTTCTTCCCTTTTCTTCTTTCGTTTCTTTTAGCTTCCTCATTCTCTTTTCTTCTAATGGTGTTGTGCTGTAACAATAAGAAGAATAAAGGATGAGGAAGTTAAAAGAAAAGCAAGAAGAAAAAAGAAGAAAAGGGAAGAAAATAGAGGAAATAGGGAAAAAGAAATAAAAACTGAGAAAAATGAATTAAAAAGGCAATAAAAAAAATTACGTGGTAATTTATAAATGGGAGAAAAATGCCCAAAAAGAATTAAAAATAATTTTTTATTCAATGAAAATTAGGATTCCGGTTTTGAGGCCCAATGTGCCAATAGTGTTCATTTTTTATCCCATCTTGACTCACTTAAATTTTAAAAGACCAAGTTGTCCAAGTATGCTCACTTAAAAGACCAATTCGGTAATTCGGGGCTTTAAATACCATTTCATGTAATGTAGGTATGACTTTATACAAATTAGCATTACCAGAAGACTCAATCCTAAGTTGTGCTAGATTGAGGGACGAATATTTACACATTTCCTTGACAGTATAAAATGTAACATACTGAAGCCAACTTTAACTGGACTGGTCGAAAGCGTTTTTGAATCGATTTGTTGCTGCTGTATGTGCAAAGAAAAAGCGGATTGGTGAAGTGCAAGTAAGTTATCATAAGAAAATTGAACTTTTAATTACCACGCTGCGGTGCTAAAGATATAACCTCTGTTCATGGGCTAAAACTGACCCATTCAAGTCATCAGATGGTCTTGCTCAATAGCATCCACTATGTATATGAAATTAGAATGAGAGAATGAGATTAGTGAAGAATTTTCTCCACCACACGGAGGAAAGTGCTTGAGAAACATTAAACGATCATAAGGATGCCATATCTAACTATTTCACTAGAGTCTTATTGGTTGTTAATCAAATGATCAGACTTGTGATATTATGGAAGATTTCTTGTTGAAGAAATTTCTTGCACTTGGTGCCACGCCATGAAAGTTTAATTCAGAGGTGTCCTCATGTATCTTTTCTCTGGTGGAGTTGAAGCTAGGGAATTGTGTGCGTAATGGATTTTGGGAGGATGACTGTAGCAGCAGACATGCATTTTGCACGAGGTTTCCTAGATTGTTAGAGATCTACATTTCATGGGGCTACTGTTGCTGATGTCTTCTCCACACCAACTGTTTCTTGAATTTCGCATGTATGTAAACCCCTCAAGAATAGGAGATGCATGAGCTCAATTCTCTTGTTGGATTCTTGGAGATGGTGCAACTTTTGGAGATGGATTGGTGGCCCTCCGGAGAGTGTTCGTGCAAGTCCTTATTCGATGCTTGGGTAAGCATCTTCCTCAGTTCCCCCTAGTGCACTTTATGTGGAAGGCAAAGATGCCCCTTAAGACACGGGTTTTTTTAATGGACCTTGACATTGGATAGGGTTGACACAAACAATCTGCACCAGAGGAGGTGGTGAAGGCTTGTTTTGTTGCCAGGTATTTGTTTGCTTTGTTGGGTGGTGAGACGGAAGCACATCTATTTCTTAGTTGTGATGTGGAGATCGATATATGGAGCAAGGTTATTTGGTATGATAGGTGAGTGCTGAGTTGTGGGTTTGGCTGTCCTATGTTGTTGATTTTTTGCTGATTCTCTTCGTGGGCTTCAGGAGAGGAAGGAGAAGAAATATTTGTGGCACATGCTTGGAGCAGAATGCACGGGTTTTTACTAGGTTGCATATTCTTTATGGGCTCTGCTGGGGCTTTTAGGAATTATACCATTTATGAGGTTCAAGGAAATTGAGCCAGTTTATAATTTTTCTTTGTTACATTGTCTTATGTTGCGGTATAGTTGACAATTTCCAATATCTATAAGACTTTCTACTTATCTAAAAGAAAGAAACAATTCTTGATTTGCTGGAAAGCACCTTAGCAAGGTTTTGCATGAAATAGGCCTATGATTCCTTGTAATGGTGATGTGACTTTTCTTGGGTTCCGAAGTAGTAAAAGTGGAGTTCATAGTTATGAGCAGTCCATTCTCATAGATATAAAAAATGTTCAGTGAAATACCTCTTAGTTGTAGCTCAATACTGTTTAGAAACCAGCACTAAAGCACAATTAATAGTATCATAAATCTCATGGTGTAGGAATCTGCATCAGATAAAAGATTTCAAAGTCATAATGCGAGCAATATAACACTCCCCAACAGACCTTAAAGGGCACACCTAAAAGGTTAAGATTGCCGTTTCTTGCAGACAGGTCTTCTGCATCTTTTGTAGCATAGCTCTCAATCTCCCAATAGCCTTTTAAAGAAAGACCTCCTCTGATAGGTTTACCTGATGTTAGCACCTTATTTTTGGAAAGTATACATTCCATCAGAGACTAACACTCTCATTGTAGCTAAACAACTACAACCATCACTACCAGAACCCACATAAACATTTTTGAATCTTTGCAGCCACTCTACAACTTCTGTGCAGCGTTTGAAATAACCTTACATTATACAAAATTTGAATGCAGTGAAACTCAGATTGCTGATTCGCCAATAGTTATGGTTACTGGCAAGTTCTTTTATGTCTTTCCTACTAAATGTCATTTCCACGATTTTGGGGCTGTGAACATGATCATTATTTGTTCTCACTAGAAAAACTTCATATTAACATCGAAAGGAGGTTTAGAATTCTTGACAAAAAAGTTTA
Source organism: Mesembryanthemum crystallinum (assembly GCA_030267885.1). Lineage (NCBI taxonomy): Eukaryota > Viridiplantae > Streptophyta > Magnoliopsida > Caryophyllales > Aizoaceae > Mesembryanthemum > Mesembryanthemum crystallinum. The sequence goes on from BSSO01004166.1 coordinate 6,480, forward strand.
ATGTCTGTTGCTTGAAAATAAGAACAAGAAAATACGTCATTTGCTAGAATTCGAGCTACAATCCATTTCGGCTCTTGTCTTATATGGGAAGCCGTGTAAATTGCAGCTCATTGTTGTTCTTTTGTGAAATTCACTGATTGAGGATGATAATTGTAGAGTGTACAAATTTTTTTTCCTAGTTTATCTGTCATAGATCTAATCAATTGCTCTATTGTGTTGTCAGCTAGCAAATATTATATGGGGTGAGAATAGTGGAGCTGATGATCACATTGTGCCTTTTCCTGAAGACATTGAAAAAAAAGATCTGCCACATTATGGGGATAATGACAGAAAGAAATTGAATGTGGAAGATACGAACAGCAAGGCTGCTGAACAAAACACTACTGCTTCTAAGTCATTTTCCAATGTGTATAAACAAGAGAACAATGATGGTCTTTCTGCTTCAAAACTTTTAGTGGATCCTCAATGTGATGTGCCTTCATTTGCTGCTTCAGATACGGACAACAATGCAACAGGTACAAAAATATATATTGTCAATATCAATGACTTAAGGATGGCAAGATGATGGGATTCTACCCCACTCACTGAGAGATTGAATATTTTAGTTTGGGATGGCATAAACCCGAAAATATAATGGGCTCATTTTGGGCAATTAGCAGTTCAATTAATAGTTGACATTGGTTTGTACAAGTATTGTGATGCTGTGAATATACTATAGTGGTAGGTGGACTGCTCAATTGTTCCATGTGAAAATTGTATTTGAGAGTTATCTGTGCCAAAAGAAATAGGGGAGAGAGCTTGTCTTTAAGACTAATTATTGGGGCACTTGCAAAATTGTCCCTTTCTGTCTTCGTGAACCCTTGCCAGGTCTAACAATTACTAAACTATTGGTTATGCACTACTTCTGTCTCTCTTAGCCCCTAGGTCTCTTCTCAAGATGCTAATCTGTGGCCCATTGTGGTTCCTTTTGTCAATGCAGGGTGCTATATACCCTATTTGCTATTTGTTCTTTTTCCATTCAATCTCATAACCCCTTTCTTAGTTGAAGTTTGTCTCATTTACCCCTTTGCCATCCCTATCAAGAAGTAGAAATGTCTGGCCCACTGGCCCTTAGCCCTCATAAAATTTACTACAGTATTTGATCTCTGATTTGGGTAAAACAATATTTTCCTTATAGCTGAGAAAAACCAGCTAGATATCGGTTCTGAGATTTCCCAGACTCAGCATGAGAACAAGGAGCTGGGTGAACTTGTTGGTAACAGCTGGGCTAACATTGGAAGTTTTGATGATCTTGATCGCATATTCAGGTATTTTGAAATTTTCTTGCTCTTATCAGCCTCTGTTTGTATCTATGCATGCATCGAATGGGCTGTTGGGTTCCCTTCACTTCTATGTTCCATCGTTGCCTGTTGCTCCCCCTTCCCTAACATGATTCAAAATCTAGAGGTTGAAAGTGAGCCATGCATTAAATGGACTCTTTGTTTCTCATCTCTTCTCACATATAATATTGTCACTATTAAGTTTATAAAACTCTTAACTAATGACAATTGCATTCCATGCGTCTCAAGGGGGAACACACTAATGTTTACTATAAAAGCTGGAAAGAAAAAATACACTTAGGGACGGCAGCTGACGGATATTCTCCGGGTTTGGTAAAAGAATCCTACTTGGTTAGAGCGTAATTCACGGATATTCTCCGGGATTGGGTGGTGTATTTGGCTTCGCTCTGGCCAAGGCAGCTGACGTCCAATGTCTTTGGGGTTTTCTGTAACTGGAGATTCTTTTGCAATTAGATGTTCTCTGGAGGACTACTTGTCCTCTTATCTTGTATATCTTTGATTCGTTCTTTATTAACTATGTTATCCGCTACGGGTATGAGTGTCGAGTATGGGTACGCGTACGGATCCGAGTGTCTGACTCATCATGGCTCAAAATCTTGGACCCTGGGGCTGTGTCCAAATTCTGCAACAATTACGAGATATGAGTCGAATTCCAAAAGACATAATTATATGCATTTCACACTAAATTGTTGCAAATAGGCGTGTCATGGATTTTAAGTAGATCATTTTATACTTTCAAGCCTACTTGTAACCATATCTGACATAACTTTCTCCCTCCCTCACTCTCCCTTTGTCCTTCTACTCTACTAATTTCTGGTTCAAAATAATGAAAGTGTTCAACTAACAATTAGAGTGTCAGATGTGGATCATATACCCATGTCGGAGTGTCGAGTGTCCGGCACGGGTATGCGAGGTACAATGAAGAGTCCGGATAACATAGTTTGTATATAAAAAATTTCCAACTCATCAACAAAGAAAAATGACAAGGACAAGTCATATTTCAGATTTCTTAAGGTAATAACATATTAACCATGGTTGAGCATGCCTTCTGTTGTCTGGAAGCTTGTCCCTGAAAATCACAGCAAATCTAAAGATGAAATTGTTCTAGAAGAGGGGTATAAATGTATGGTAACCAAATTCTTTTCTTTTACATTAGCTATGATACAAATTGACTTAAAGTTTGAAGCAAACTTAAAATTACTAGATGATGTGGCAAAGGAATACATCCATTAAAAGGCATACTAATACTTGGCAAATTCTTAGGCAATTCTTGAATTGAAAGAAAATGGAACAGAACATTACTTTAGTTGGATGAGAACTTGGGGCCTAGACAATTGAGGAACTCCCAGCTGTAGTGAATAATGCATGGATGATACATATGTGTAGCAAATGAAAGCCTAAAGCCATTAAGGAACTTCCAATTTTAGTAAATGATGCCGATATGAAGAGTATGAACGGATACCTAAAACGGGCACAGTAGCAATTAATCATACATGGTTGATTTCAGATGGACTAATTAGTTTACATGGCTGAGTTCATCCTAAATTTTGTTTGAGCTCGGCTGCTTCTGTTTATACCCTCAGTTCTACTCATGGTATACTTTGTAATGACTTTTTCTGTTTGTCCATCAAATAGTTGTATGATGAGACTAGCTGAATTTTGAAAGTTTATGATAGTATCCATCTGACAGAATATTCTCATAAGCGATGATTTCGCAGCAATGGTGACTTAGATGGCCACACTAGTCTTGGCAGCTCAGATGACCTTTGGCCATCATATAAAAATCTCGCAAGTGGGGCTAAATCCTCGTCCCAAGCTTTGGGCTCAACAAGTTGGGAATTTGGAGGCTTAGGAAACACATCTGCTCACTTTAAGATTAATTCCGAGTCTCTGCACAATGAAAACTCTCCAACACCTGGCTGCAAAAAGACAGATGGCATGTCATCTTACACTGGACGGAACTTTGCCAAACATGTGAAACAACAAGAATATGCTGTGGGTACAACAAGCTTGGTGAAGGAAAAGGTACAAATATTTACAGTACTAAGCTGGTGGCACTATTAGTTTGCTTTCAAATTTTGTGGGTTGTATCATGGAAAGGTTCAACTGATTATTGCAATAAACAGGCTTCTTCGGGCATCAAGACAGCATCGGGTTCTCACCTTGCTTCTGAAATTGTTGCAACTCCTAAGAAGTCAGCAGATACGGTAAATACTTCCCCTCTCAAAAATAGTTTGCTTGTTGCATGTTAAAACTGCTAATATTTCTAAAAGGCAAGCAATCTATCATGGTTTCTCTGATGGTATGTGCCATACATTTGTTGGCTGGATACTTGGAGAATCGAGATGGTCAACACCTTAAAAGTTGTGTCATGCATGAGGGCAAATATTATTTAGACGATATAGAAAATTTATGTCAATAAGTGAGAACTTAAACACCATTGAGATAAATAATCTCATTGTTGGCTTTTATAAATGTACCTTGTGCTGCCATCATTCCCTTTCTCGTGTCTGTCCACTTTTTGATGAAGGAACTAGGTGAGCTAGTATCTGGAAGCTTCCTACTAACCCAGTTTTTACTTTGACAACACAATAACTGGTGTGATCATCTGCTGGAGCTGGAAGATGCTATTGACATTCCCTTTAACCTGTGGTTTTTTAATGAGTCCTGGCCAGAAAGATCATAATGAAACTCCTTTTTTTTTTTTTCCTTGGATTTCCTAGAAAGTTCCTCCGCCAAGTTTAAGACCCTTTCAGCTGTGACCTTATTTTACTGATAGCTTGAGTTGGAATGACTAGACAACTGCTCTTTGATTTCAATTTCAAGCTTGCGTTCAAACTTCTTCATCCTACGCTGTCAGTGGCCATCAGTTTGGGCGCAAAGCAGGAGAACTTTAAGAACTTGGAAGCATAATCCAACACTGAAATCTTGTCCTGCCGATATAATGATCCAAGGAAATCTCTTCCTATACCTATTGCTCTTCTCTTTTCTCCCTTCTCTCTCTGATTCCCTCTAACTCCCTTCTTTCCTATCCCTCCTCTAATTCTTCTCTTTTATTCCCTTTCTCTTGACTTGTCCTTCCCTGTTCCTGATTCTCTACCACAACTATATGCATATGGATTCCCTATGTGTGTTAGCTGCTTAAAATACCTAGGTTTCAAAAAGTGTTGGAAAAATCCCGCCATTGCCTCTTTACATCTGATACAGAGATTCGTTTAAAATTCCTATGAGCAAGAAGCAACAAAGAAGAATATGAGACTACCTTATCGCACACCAATTATTTTGGGACACATATTTTTTTAAAACAACAATGGCATTCATCTACAAAAAGGCTGTCTCAAATGGTGTTTGCTTGGTGCAAATATTTATGAGCTTGTTTTGTATCGACTTTAGTATTGCTAGTGGCAATTCGGTGATTTTTGCATGTTGAGTTTATCCTTTCATAGCAATAATCTTTCTAAAGGAGAAAGGTAGAAACTTCAAATTTATATGGATCATTCTGCTCCAATTGGGTCTCTCTGCAGCTATGAATTTAATAAATTCATTTCAACTCGTATATTTTATGTTCCTTCGGAAAAACTTTTGTGCAATCTGTCCTCCCATGAAAAGAAATTCAATTATTTTCTGTGCAGGCGAACTGGTCCAAAACACAGCCAAAACATGTCCAGAGAACTGCGGAGATAGCTGATCCCAGACTCTTGCAAGGTACATATGAAACATGGCCATCTGCAGCAATTGTTCCACAATATGACTGCCAAGGTGCCCCTGGTACTGTACCGAATTACCCGGCTTCAGGCCCCAGTCAGAAACGGCTGCGTCATGACTCTAGTTTGATGGCGTACCAGCGTTACACAAACACATATGTTGCTTCTTATGAACACGGGAGTTTTGCACATCAACATCCGGCCATGTACATGCTAAAGCTAACAGATGATGAACATCAATCTATGCTCTCTAATTCTGAAGTTTGTCCTGCTAATTTGAACAAATCTGTGGAGACTCCTGCTGGATCAGTGATTATGACCCCCCAAGAAAAGATTGAGAAGTTGAGGAGACGCCAGCAAATGCGAGCAATGCTTGCTATTCAGAAGCAACAGCAACAGTTGGGTCACGAAGCTTCCAGCGTTGATTATACTCTTCCCCACAAGATCTGTGCAGAGGATCAAGCCCTGAATATGGAGAAATCTGACTATGAAGCTGATGAGCGCTCAAGCATACTTCCATGCTATGATCCAGGTTCTCCAAATAAAAAGGATGATCCTAGTACAATCTCTGACATTGATGAGTATTCAGCTGAGGACACAGTTGTTCACAACCTTCAAGATGTTATTGCAAGAGTATGTCAAATTTGTAGAATATTATTCTCTATTCCCGTAATTATACAAAGTTAAGCTTAAAAAACATCCTCCTTCTGCTGCAGTTGGATTTAAAGACAAGGTTGTGTGTAAGAGACAGCTTATATCGATTAGCTCATAGTGCAATGCAAAGGAGTCACACAAGTGATACAAGCAGTGCCAACAAGAGCATCATATATGAAGCGCACGTTGCTAAGGAAGAGTTAAGTAATAATGACAGGTTAGTAAGTTAAACCTATTTAAATCTGTCTTTTTTTTTTTTTTCCTCTTATAGATAACATGGGTATTCGGGCTTTGCCCGACTAATCATGTGGGCCTTGAAATTAATGGCTTAGAAAATCATTCAACATTTAAGATTTCAATTATTTGTTAGGAGTCCATTAGCCTTTGAAAACTTAGGGGCATTCAAATTAATCCAGTAACAATGCTTATTTGATTATGGTAGAACTTGTTAACTGGGGCAACACCCAGGGTACCATTGTATATATAATTGGAAAATCCATTGAAATTTTGTTATTGATTGATGAAATGAGCATCTTTAATGTTAAATACATCTAAAATAAAGGAAAAATTCCATTTTGGTGCCCTGACATTTGGTGTAATAATAAATTGGTGCCCTGACATTTAACTAATTCCATTTTGGTGACCTGACATTTTATAAAATATTTCATTTTAATGACTTGATCTAAATTCGCAAAGTTGACCGTTATTGTAAATAAAAACATATCTCTTCCCAACTTTGAAGCTTTTCTCACTCAAGTATCAAATTTATCTCATTCGATTATTCAAATATTAAACTAATCGAGCTTCCAAACTGAGGGAATTTCAGCTAATGGAGATTCAATGGCCACAAGTTTTCAGTCTACAGAGGAAGATAAATGAACACTGGGGTTTTTTCACAATAAGCATTATCGAAAATAGAGAGGGAGACGATTTCGAAAAGTATTCGTCTCATTTTGAGTTTAGGGTTTTAAATATTAGATTTGTTTCTATTTTTCTGATTTTAGTACACTTTTGGGTAGTAATTGTGCTAACGGTCTATTTAACGAAGTTAGGTCAAGTCACTAAAATGAAATATTTTTCAAAATGTCGGATCACCAAAATGGAATTAGTCATATGTCAGGCCACCAATTTATTATTACACCAAATGTCAGGGCACAAAAATGGAATTTTTCCTAAAATAAGTTACAATATGCAATGGTTTTTACTTTTTCTACAAAGGAAGCATGCTTAAGTAGTTACGTGAGAATTTTTTTGGACATGGTTTTTAGAAAATTCGACGTAGTTAGTGGATAATAGGTACGCTTTAGACATTTTGTCTAAATTTAGGGGCCCTAGTGCAATAAAGTAATGTTATCTTATGCTAGAGAAAAAGCAATTTTGTTTTTTAATTCATTTATTCGTTTACAACCTGAGAATATTCATTTTCACCTCTAGTGTTTTTGATGCATTTAACTTCAGGTTTGTTGGAAAGACAAATGTGGAGGCTGAGACGAACCACATAGACCGTATCGTAGCTCATTTGCTGTTTCGTCAGCATTCCAAGTTGCCAGTTAAACATGTTGAGACACCAGAGTCATCCACATCCACCAAATTGCCAAATGAACAAGAAACAGCTTCTCCAAGCAGCTTGCTGGTGGGTTTCCCGAGCAAGATCGCCAAAACAGAACATAATCTATCGCCACATGGATCAAAAGCTTCTCGCCCATTTGTAGATCCCAATGATGACGATATCTTGAACGACAATCCTCAAAAAGATGTGAGAATCAATTTACAAACGGAAAAGAATGCAGAGCATGCAGACTGAACTTTCTTGACAATGGAAGAGATTTTGTAAAATCATCACAAGGGTAATTCCTTCCTTTACCCCTTTCTCATTAATTTGCTTTTTGCAAGTAGACCTACCTGATTACTTGTAATTGGGTGGTTTTCTTTCATTGTCAGCCAAAATGATTTTCGCAAGCCGCATGCTGTGGAGGTTATAAATTTCCCGCTGCAGAGTGAGGCATCTGTCTTCGTAATGCAAACCAGATAATCTTCTAGTCTGTGTATCTTCCAAAAGCTCATTGTTCTCGATGATTTATTGTAGCTGTTGCTACATCTTGCTACATCTCAATGAAGCTACTTGACTTCATGGTTATAAATCCAAGCATCATTTTGTGTAAATTATATTTCTGGGTGTTTATTGTCTACATATTATCAGTTGGATTACTCTGCTATTGCTATGCTTGCAGCTGCCTTCATGTAAGAGTATGGCAGGCTGGAAAATTTCTTACAGGATTATGTGTTCTTATGTCACAACAGGGCCCTGTTTTTCCTTGTCACTGTCGCCTGTTGTGGTTCAACCTGCTAACCCCATATAAATTGCACGGTTAACTTTAGGGTTCATTGGATTAGTCGGGCACAATCAGATATCTATATTATCTAATACAGTAAAAAGGATTACTTTGATGTGTAGTTAAAAGTCCATATAAATTGCACAGTTAACTTTAGGGCCCATTGGATTGGTCAGGCACAATTCAGATATCCATGTTACCTAAAACAGTACTAAAATTGGATTACTTTGATTCGTAATTAAAAGGGTTTTTTGCGGGGAACCACCTTTTTTATATCACTTTTTGTGAAAAACCACCTTATATAATTGATTTTGTGTGGAACCACCTTATAGAAACAATTTCCTTTATTGATGCCACCTTAGGCCTGATTCCGACCAATTTATGAGGTGATATTCCCGTTATGCCCTTACGTTTTTATAATTTGTTTATTTCATTTGTTGAGATAAATAAGAAAATGAGTTTCCCCCATTCGTATTTCTTTTCTCCCATTTAATTTTG
>BSSO01004167.1:0-15005 GCA_030267885.1 Mesembryanthemum crystallinum
AATGGTCTATGGTTCAGGACAATTTGTATGGATGGTGATTTGCTGCTTAATATTAAAACTGAAAGTGCTTGGAACAAGGTTGAGACCAACGTCTATAATACCTCTATGCGCACGTTCAAGAATTTAGGAGTAGGATTTGGTCGAGGCTTTAGATATGTAAAGAGTTTGGTTCGTTTATCAATGAGGCCTGCTCAGACTTGAGTGCATTAAAAGTTTACTTTCATTTGTTTTAAGTTTGTTTAGTTAAATTGATCCGGGTTGAAATTTAGGAAATATTGTCAATTTGTATAACTACCCGAGCTAGAGAGAGAGTTATGGGACCTGTATCGAAGAAAGTGCATAGGGAAAAAAAGAAGTTCTAAGCTTAGATGGAAAGAAGAGCTTTCAGACTAGTATAATTTTTCACATGTACTCTAATTTTCATGAATTTTCATGGAGCAAGTGTTAAGATCATGCCGCTCTGCTATTACTATGTTTTTTTCTGTAATTATTAGTATCTTCATCTTTTTTTTCTTTTTTTGACTTGTTTTCCAACACACACAAAAACACACAAAAAAAAGAAAAAAAAATTGTTTTTCTGGGTCCATCAGGAATAACGTCCCTACTTGTTAGTGGTAGGACTGTGCACATTCAAACCTTTTCAGACCCTATTATAAGCAGGATTATTACTGTTATTGAAGTTTTAAGAGCATTACATTTTGTTTTATTAGCGTTGTTAAGAGCCATAACCTGAGTAAGAGATTGTTAGTTTGCTACTCCTTTCTCATGAATTTAAGAGCATGGCATTATGTTTTATTTGTTAAGTCCATTGCTATGTTACTTTGGTCTAGTCAGCCATCCCAGTGTTACAGTTCCATAGTTTGTGTCCTAACAATTTCATAGCTTCAGGGCCTGTTATTTTCGACTGAAACTGACTGAACTGAAACTGAACTGAACTGAATTGAACTTATTGTGACTGAATGAAACTTATTGCTACTGAACTGAACTGAACTGAAACTTAACTTAACTTAATTTAACTAAACTAAACTTAATCAAAACTTGATATTATTATTAACTTAACTTAACTAAACTACACTTAACTTAATCAAAACTTGATGTTGTTATTATTATTATTATTATTATTATTATTATTGGTATTGCTATTATTATTATTATTATTGTTGTTGTTGTTGTTGTTGTTGACTTGTTGTTATTGTTGTTGTTTGTTATGGAAAAATAAAATGATGGGTAAGTAAGCAATATAATTTAGGGTCATTAAAGTCATGATTTTAGTTCTTTATTTATGTATTTATACACTTTTACAACTTTAATAATAACTAGGTTTTGACCCCGTGCGATGCACGGCATGCATCTACAATAAATTTTAGTATATTGAGAACTAATTTTGCCATTTTTTTCAATATCTCAGCTATTTTATGTTTTAGGAATTTAAAATTTTTATGACAATGTGATTAGATTAATCGTTGAGTGTATGTTTTACTTAACCATAAAAAAACTCTTTGCGTGCGAAAACTTTGAGAGTCTAGAAGTACGTCACTAAGGTGGCTTTTGGAGAAAGCTTCTTTAGTGTTTTGTGAAGTAAAAGAGATATTTTTAAACGTAAAATTACTAAAAGGGCCTTCTACAATGGTAAACCTTCAAACACAAGACATGCCATGTTATCAGACTGATAGAAAAGTTTTTGACCACTCAAAACTCTGAGTGCCTTAGAAGTTCACTATTGGTGGCTTTTGGAGAAAAGTTCTTTAGTGTGGATGAAATTTTTTTTAATACGGAGCTAGCATGTGTAATTCATTAATGGTTTGTGGACACATATTTTTGTATTAGTAAATGCATATCGATAATTTGGTTCATAATGGATATGTCATTTTCATGACTTAAGCTATGAGTAATTATCTTTTAATTACTATTAAAAATGTGAAAAAAAAAAATATTACCTTTGAAAAAAATGACAACTATTAATACTTGAGTAAAGGTTTCTGGTCAAGTAGACGAATTACTGTAAAATAATATTTACCCAATAAAAAATTGTAGAGTTCATCAACAATACACTTTTTCTTATTATAGTTATACCATAAATGATTTCCATTTGAATAAAAAAAAGAACAATTGACTGCTATTGATATTTAAGTAAAGGTCTATCTGGTCAAGTGGAAGAATTATGGTGTTTTCATCTCGCCTGAAAGTACCTTAACTGAATTGAATGACCTGAATTGAACTAAACTTAACTCAACTAAATAAATACTAATCCGTGAGAGAAAAAGCATATGACCCGAATGACCTGAATTGAACTGAATGATCTGATATAGAATTTGGTAAGGTGAAATTAACTCACCCTTACTATAAATAAAATTTACTCAATAAAAAAATACACTTCATCAATAATTTTTTTTTTCTTTTTATTGGGATAAATGAATTAGAGTTGTTTTTAAATTGACTATGAACTTTAAGATATATATGGATAAAAGAGTTGGCAATATATAAAATATTTAAAAAATTCAATTCAAATGAAATATATTGATCAATTACCAAGCAATACTTTTTATTGGGATAAATGTATTAGATTTATTTTAGTCCCATATACATAAATAGAAATTGAAGTGTTCTTTCATAGTCATACAAATATAGCCAAAAAAAAAATAACGTACCAAAAAAAAAGTAAAAATGAATAAAATATTTGCTTAATGGTTTGTAGAGAATATGAGATAGACTTAGTTTGTTAATAAGATAAATTTGGTGAAAAATAGTTGTTAGTTTGTTATCTTTTTTAAGGAGAACTAAAGACGTAATTATTATTTTTGTATATTTTTTCTTTTGTTTTCTAGATAAGATGTAGTTTTGGAGGGGATTTTTCATAAAGAGAAGCTATCAAATGGTGTTGAAAAAAATAGTAGACTTCATCAATAATATTTTCTCTTATAGATATATCCATTAATGATTTGGGGGAGGGGTGCATTAGAGTTATTTTAAAATTCACTATGAAGTTTGAGATATATATGGATAAAAGAGTTGGCAATATATATTTCATGTTAAAAAAATTAAAAATTTCAACTCAAATAAAATATATTGACCAATTACTAAGCAATACTTTTTATTGGGATAAATGAATTAGATTTATTTTGGTCCCATATACATAAATAGAAATTAAAGTGTTTTGTCATAGTCATATAAATATAGTAAAAAAATGTACCAAAAAAAAGAAGTAAACATGAATAAAATATTTGCTTAATGGTTTGTAGAGAATAGAGATAAATTTAGTTTGTTAATAAGATAAATTTGGTGAAAATGGTTGTTAGTTTGTTACATTGTTTAAGGAGAATTAAAGACGTAATTTTCTTTTTCTTTTTTTTGTATATTATTTCTTCTATTTCCAGATGAGATGTAGTTTTGGAGGGATATTTTCAAGGAAAAGTTGCTAAATGGTATTGCTTGTATTTTGTTTTAGTATAATAATAGATATAGATGTTGACAGACAGATAATAAAATAGATATTAATGGATAGCAAAAATTGGGGATGATTTGTTAGGTAGTTTTAAATATTTACAAAAAAAAAAAATGATTATTAAATTAAACACTAAAAAAGGGGATATGGGAGAATGTTTTGGAGGGAAATTTTTTAATGAGAACGTGACATGTGATGGTGCTTAGCATTTGTTTTAATAATAATAATAGATAATAATAATAATAATAATAATAATAATAATAATAATAATAATAATAATAATAAAATTGGGTTTAACCACCTTTAATAATAAGATATTTAAAAAAAACCACATTTGTTATAACTTTTCAAAAATAACCACCTTAATAAGTCAGCTTACAAAATAAAAAAAAAAAAAGGGCCCAACCGGGTTCGAACCGGTGACCTCTTGATCTGCAGTCAAATGCTCTACCACTGAGCTATGGACCCACTTTGTTGATTATTGCAAGTAAAATATGATATCCAACCTTCTAAGTTCCAACTGAATCCTTAATTAAATATGGAGTAGGAGTACAACAATGTGACATGTTCAAATATTGAATTCTTCAGCAGCGTATCATCTCCGTGTACTGCAAATATATGAAAATCCTTTGCTTAATTATTTCTCTTTTCATCTCTAGTAGTACAATATTTGTAGATCTGGATGTCTTTTATAACTTGATTTATTGATGTCATATTAGATTATGTCTAAACCATATCATTTACCATATCTGAATCTGAATTTATGCTCAAAACATATGATTATATATATATATATACTCATCATGTAACTGCCTATAAATATAAACCCAATGCAAGTAAAAAAAGCAAAACCATACAAGAAAAACAATCAAAATTCAACCAGCTCAGTTTTTCCAGCAAGCCTGCAAATAAGATTCTTCACTTGAAAAACTTGTAACCTTTTGATATCATGTGGGAAATAGAGATGGATTCCTCATTTTGGGCAGTTTTGTTGACTGTTGTTTTGGGAGGTTTGTTGGCATTTTATGGAGTGCTGAAAATTGCAAATGAGTGGTATTATGTAAGGATGAGGTTAGCCAAGAAAAAGAGAGACTTACTTCCTGCAGGTGACATGGGCTGGCCCTTCATCGGCACCCAATTATCTTTCCTTAAAGCCTTCAAGTCCGATGATCCTGACTCTTTCATCTCCAACTTTGCTGCCAGGTCTGTCTCATCATAATTTTTTTTTGTAATTTTTTTTTTTGGCCCGATCAACTGACCAACAATCACCTAAGTAAGTGGTACGCTAAGTTGAAAGAACTAATATGCTATTGGATCAAATATACAGATTTGGACCATCAGGGATATACAGAGCAGTAATGTTTGGGAAGCCATGTGTTATAGTGACAACACCAGAATCCTGCAGGAGAGTCTTATCAGATGATGTTACTTTTGGCCCTGGTTTTCCTGAATCAATCACCAAACTAATGGGAAAGAAGGCATTTCATGGCATCTCCCAAGAAGAACATAAGCGCCTTCGAAGGCTCACCACAGCTGCCCTCAGTGGCCAAGAGGCACTGTCCATCTACCTTAAGCACATTGAAGAAATTGTGATCGATTCGTTGGAAGAATGGGCTAGCCTCTCACATCCCATCGAGTTCTTAACTGAGATGAGGAAGATTGCTTTCAAGGTGATCATGTATGTTATGGTGGGTGATAGAAGTACTGATCATTCCATCATGGAGGCTTTGGAGAGGGAGTATACTACTTTGAATCATGGCTTGAAGTCCATGGCTATTGACCTACCTGGCTTTGCTTACCACAATGCCCTCAAGGTAATTTAAGATCCCACTCTGATATATACTTTCATGGTAATTTTCAATGATATACCTTCATTTTAGGCTGTGTTCAGTTTAACCGAATGAGTGATTGAACGGTGCTAAACCGAACTGTTAGTGCAAATTTCACACAAAGATATCATGAAAGACGCTATAAATGCTAAATTGTTGTGTAAATCTAAGGGTGATTGCGAACATTTTCTTCTGTGATTTCTTGTACTGCTTTGCTACCTTAACTCAATACGATACTTTGGTTACAGGCACGGAAGAACTTGCAGAAGATATTTCAGACTGTTGTAGATGAAAGGAGAGCAAACAACATGGTAGATAAGCAAGAAACAAAGAAGGATATGGTGGATATGTTGATGGGTATTGATGATGAGAGCGGGGGTAAATTGAGTGATGAGGAGATTGTGGATTTAATCATCATGTTTCTGAATGCTGGGCATGAATCTTCTGGTCATGCAGCTATGTGGGCAGTTGTGCTCTTACATGAGCACCCTGAGGTCTTTCAACAAGCCAAGGTCAGTTGGGTTATTAATCAACTGAGTGAGATTCATTGTTATTTATATCTATCGAAATGGTGTTTATTGTGCTAATTGGTTTCTAATTGATGCCAGGAGGAACAAGAAAACATCATAAAGATGAGGCCACCTAATCAGATAGGACTAACACTAAAAGAGACCAGGCAAATGGAGTATCTGTCTAAGGTTATCGATGAGACTCTACGTGTGGTAAATATATCATTCACGCTCTTCAGAGAGGCAACCACTGACGTTATTATCAATGGTTAGTATACATTGTTCGTGATTTTGTGTTCCAAATGCTATATGTTAACTAATTACATACCATAATCAACAAATTCAACTTGTGGCTGAAAGGTTATACTGTACCAAAGGGATGGAGGATTTTGACTTGGCTAAGAAGTGCTCACTTAGATCCAGAGAAGTACATTAATTCCAAGGAATTTAACCCCTCTAGATGGGATGTAAGTACTAGAGTATGTATATATATGCACACAGCCTCGAAAGTCTAGGAACAGAAAATGTCTGACATTTATAATTTTGATGCAGGATCCTAAAGCAAGAGCAAACTTCATTCCTTTTGGAGCTGGAAGTAGGATGTGCCCTGGGCGTGATTTAGCGAGGCTTGAAGTCTATATCTTCCTTCACTATTTCCTTTTAAACTACAAGTATGCTTTTCTTGAATTTCCTCCTCCGTTGATTCATGAAATACTAAGGCGAATGTTAATAGTTGACAAACGTTTTAATTTCTTCCTGTTCAGGCTGGAGAGGGTTAATCCCGGATGTCCTATAAAATACTTACCAATCTCAAGGCCTCTCGACAATTGTCTTTCCAAGATTATAAGATCACCATAGCTA
Source organism: Mesembryanthemum crystallinum (assembly GCA_030267885.1). Lineage (NCBI taxonomy): Eukaryota > Viridiplantae > Streptophyta > Magnoliopsida > Caryophyllales > Aizoaceae > Mesembryanthemum > Mesembryanthemum crystallinum. Next base: position 6,642 of record BSSO01004167.1, read on the forward strand.
CTTCAGTAACTTCACCCTATATGAATTGAATGATCATCAATGTATACATTTTTCTTTGGCATTTGAATTATTTTGTGAAGACATTGTAGTACTATGGATTATGGAATAAGTCATGTTTCTGAGTGCAAATTGAAATGTCTGATATTCAACATTAGATGATCAGAAATATTATGCTTTCTATCAATATGTGTTGATAATTCAAGATCAGATCTTCTGAAATTCAAAAAGTATACTTCAATTAATGGCATGAAGAAACACTAAAACAGTCTCTCAACTCACAATTTACAAATACTCCCTATATATGCCATATAAGCAACCTTGTATTACATTACAGTATAATGGTCAAGTACACTGGCAAAGGTAAACTCTATTAATACGAGTACACAACGCTAGCTTTTCTGTAAGAGAAAAAATATACTCAGACATTGTGATCACAAAATCCTCACGTATACATATTAGCAAACTAAATATACTATTTTCTGTTCCTTTCATTTTCGACTTCAATTATGCCCTGGTGAAGGACTTCCTCGTTTGCTCGAAAAAGCACTAGAGCACCTCCCATCACCCAAAGTACTAATTGGACTAGGGGGTGAACTAGTATTAGGCATACTTTTCCTGAACCTATGAGAAGATTCGTCTCTCTCATCAAAGGTCTTTGCCATGAGCTCTATCTTCCTCCGAGATGTAGTGTTGGTGTTCATCAAGATCTCACGATTCTTATACAGGAATTGGAGAATGAATATAATGAGAGCAACGACTGCAACTAACCCAGCAATGAGAAATAAGCCCCAAAAGCTCTCAAGACCAAGACTGTCATAAGAGACTATGGTGCTAGAATTATCACAACTGTCTTTCATTGGGATCCATTTTTTCTCGATTCCAATCATTTTCTGCCCTTCTGTCACGTTCAGGACCGCCCTTGAAACATCAGACACTAAAGGGGAATCTTTAGGAAAAACCTGTGGCAATCCATAAAACATTTGTTTTAGTCCACTATTCATTTGAATAGTACAGACTACAGTGATGGATATGAAAGGGGGACAACAATGTTAAAAGCAGGAATGTTACTTACAAAGCCAAAGCCAGCAGTCTTGTAGTTGGGTTTAGACATAGTATACTTGTCGCAGAATGTTGCAACGAAAAGTGTCATATATGGAACTTCATCAAAAACTGCTGCAATACCCCCATTTCCACTCCCTTTTGATAGTAGCTCATCCAGTTCCTCCGCGTTTTTGTAGGATTTTAGCTTTGTTTCCTCAAAACCTATATTTTTCAAGAGTTCATAGACAAAGGAGGCCTGTTGATAACCCACATATTCCCCTCTTCTTAGTAGCTCATTCACATCGTTGACAGTAGGCTGCAGTTGCTGGACCGTTAGCATAGAAGTTAAGCTTGCCGTATAGCTTTGAGTTAGGATGAAAACCACGAAGATCCAAACCACCATAACCAACCTAGCTAAGTTGTTCAACACATTCTCACCTGAGGATTGGTGTTTAAATTAGACATTGCTAGTAAAAATACAGGAAAAGTTGAGAAAATAGATTAAATGAATCTTACTTTGTGCAAAGACCATGGTTGAGAATGAGTAGTACAAAGTGGTGCCTGCTTGATGTAAGGGAGGGCCTCGAAAATCATCGTTGATTCGATGTTCAAGAACCCAAATAACAAAGGCAATGAACATAAAGGAGCAAAAAGTTGTAACCCAGAGATCCCAAGTCAGTGGCTTCAAAAACATCCATGCCTTCTTTGTTTTGATCTCTTTGAGTGGAGTTACCATTGTTACACCAGACTCTGTGTAAGGCAGGGTAAAATCTACATACTTGGATCTGTTTGCAATTATGGTCATGTCCCCTGCCACCGCGTCAAACTTCTGCAAAAACAATAACAAAAAGAATGAAACAAAAGCAAATCAAGTCTATATAAGCTTAATCTAAAATTGTTTTCATTTTTATGAAGTATGCTTACCCCAAGATAGACTTGATAGGCTAGGTCATCATAAGAACCCGCGGCACTACCATCAGCCTTTGCAAAGGGAATGTATTCATAAGGCACATAATATGGAAGTGTTGCCATAACAGCATCAAAAACATCTATGCAATAGCCAGTGATTGTCGAGGTGTTAGTTTCAGGATTTTCAGTCACCTTCACAAATTCATAAAAACCAGGCCTTACAGGAACTCCAACTCTCAACTTCTTTCCACTAGTTGGAATGACCCAACCTTTAGGAACAGAAAAACTGTCTCCCGGCCATATGATTGGTCGAAGATCAGCTTCTGAAGGAGAATTCTCTCTAGAACTGCCCCTTCCATTGCTCAAATCTCTCATTAGGCCATTTTCGGGTGTCCAAAATCCGATCTCCCTCCACCCATTTCCAACTACATTCACAATTTGGTATGTTGATGATTGCAATTCCCCTTCCCTAAGGCTAAAATCTCCAGCAAGGCCTTTGAATGTTGTCTTGGATATTGCTTGAAGAAGCTTTGGCCCAATCTTGGAGACACTTACATTATCTAGATTGGTTGAACTAGTAGAATCATTGATCTTCAAGAACCCGATGTTTTCACCAGGACCAACTTCCTCTACCGCCCTAGCTAATGCTAAGGCAGCATCATAAGCCCATAACCCAATTACATTGAGTTTAGAGTTGTGGTTGAATTTCATAGATGACCACCTAGAGGTAAAATTCTCAAGCTTTTGTGTCTTTGGCACATAAGTCTTGACACCCACAACACCTTGCATGGATTCAAGCACTCGATGGTCTAAAGTTTCTAGGAGATTACCCATCCCATTTGTCAAAATCCAAACATAGTCCTCGCTCATCATCCCTGCCTCTCTTGCCTTGAGGAACATCCTTGACCCAAGATTAGACCACAGATGAACAATGAACACCCTTGTCGACATTGTTTTCAACTTGTACAACTCTTCCAAGATTTGATCATCGGTTGCTTTTGAAGAAATGACACTTTGGTAGGGAATGTGAGTGTTCATCACTCCTTGCAGCCTGTCCACCAAATGATGCATAATTCCTTGTCCACAATCATCGTTTTCGTATATGGGCACGACTTCTTTCCACCCAAATGCTTGGAGGAGTGCCCCAATGGCTTGTACTTGAACAAAATCATTTTGGGCAGCTCGGAAGAAGTATGGACTTTGAGTAGCAGAAAGGAAAGGACTTGTTGCTGAGTAGGAGATGATGGGCACTTGAGCTTTGGTGCCAAGACTTATCACAAATTGTGTCTCGGTTGATGTTGGTGGCCCTATCATTGCCTTTACTCCAACATCATCTATCAAATAGAGAGCTGTACCACAAAAATAATCTAAGAAGATCAGTCGTCAAATAGAAATCCTCGTTTTCGTGTGTCTAGACTCTAGAAGGTACAAAAATTGATACAATTAACATTTTTTTTTTTAATATTAGGAGGACGGGTGAAATAATTCAAGATTAGATTTAATATATCCAATATCGCAGTTTTAACTATTAGGCTAAGACTTCGTTAAATTTCAAATAGAAAAGTATACCACATCACCCCAGGCCACAAAACTTTGCACATTGCACCTAGAGCATGATTTGAATAGGAGTGACACAAGTAGATACGAGTATAATATTGATGTTCTCCCTGTGTTCACACTAGTCCTACCAAAAAGTAAGACTTTGAAAGCAAGGCTTATAAATGACTTGACCAATGACCATATTCAACATGGTAAGTTTGTAACATGAAATAATGACATGTTAACCTCAGATGATCAAGCTTAAATACTTAGTATGCATCATGTCATTTAAGAATTCAATCATTCAGATTTTGGGAATTTAATAAAATTGGGAACTGTTTTTCTTTCATAATTACATGATTGATTAATAAAATACATGAGCTAGATACATACATAGTCAATATGTATTTACTATCTAATGATTTTTCTTGAGTTATATGCAATGCATATAGACAATATGGTGGTAGTAGAGAGAATAAAAATCACAAAATAGATAGCTTTATAAATAAAGATTTCTAGAAGAAAGCGGATATTATATTTCAGAGTGTCACATCACATATAGGAAATCCCGATAAATTATAAAGACAGATGTTCTACCTTTAATTTTGTAAGAAGTGGACTATACCTACCATTCCTTCCCCTCCAAAGGATTCTTTCTTTGATTTGTTCAGGAATACATTACCAATGCATGGAGCTCCCTCCCCAAATTATTACTAAAACATTCTATAATATTTAAATCTAATTTGTATTATTTGATTCTCCTATAAGCCCCTTAATATATTAATAAGGGAACCTTCTGTTTAAATTTGTACTTGACTTAGAAAGAAGCAAGAAAACTAAAACAATCATAATATATACTAATACTCCTACTCTGTTTTGGACTTGTTGTATGAAATAGACATGCATGAGCATGATCATTGATCACCTCAAAGTTTGTGTACTTTTCTTCCCTTGTAAAGACTACTCTTTGTAACATTATTAGCTAGGAATCTTTGTCTTATCAATTTCATAATTAGTTTTGTTTGACTTTAGAGGCCCATAATAAGAGATTAAGCCTGTAATAATTTGCAATCACAAGTAGAGCTGGATTCTATATCATATTGTCCTTTTCTACTAATAGCACATATTGCTTACCTACATATTCAGTTGACAAAGCACCACCACTACACTTAATGTTGGAAACTATATATGGTTACCTCAATATCCCAGAATAAATAGCATAATCTGTATAATTATATATACAAGAAATATCTTTGGTTAAAATTTATGGGATAGTCTTTTTTTTCCTTACATCATGTATATAGTATTCCTGTTAGTTACATATATATTATTAGTATCATGTATAAGTTTTTAATGGTCGTGGTTATGACTTGTGAGTATCATGCTATGTTATCCACCTGGACTTGATTATTATCGACCTTGTGGCTCTCTTATTATAACCAAAAAGTATACGAGTACATCATGAAATTTCCGAATATTTAAAGGGGGGGAGGGATTTACATACCAGCAGCAGCAGCACTAACAACATCAAGCTTGGTTTTTGTGGTAGCATGTAAAACTAGCCTGGTGTTGTAATGACCATGAGAGGCATAAAAATCTGAGAGTGCTAGTTGCATGCAATCATAACCCATATGTGAAATCCAATCCTGGTCATCCAAAATAAACCCAATATCTATTGGCAAAATCATATCCCTTGATCTCTTTTGCACCATTTTTACTGATGATGATGATGATGATGATGATGATGATGATGCATTTGTAATAAGGGAGAGAAGGAAGAAGATGATCAGTATTGATTGTGTAGTAGTACTTTTTTGTAGAGGCTTCATCATTGCAATATATTGCAATATATGATGATCTTAAGAACCACCACTTTTTTGTTTTCTGGAGGATACTTTTTTGGTGTATATATATGTTAGTTGGCTAAACTAAGATCAGACTTATTATGGTCTTACATGTGTGTTTAATTAATTAAGTACTCTCTACTTATAAGGTTTGATTCTTCACATATATAGCTAGAGATTCTGCCAAGTGAAGAATTTTTTTAGACTTTTGACAGCTTGGTCAAGCAAGTAGTCTTTTGTAAAACAGCCAAAATGCTTGAATAATTAATTAAATTGAGATATAGAGAGGGAAGAAAAATAGGCATATATAGTCAACAAATTGAAGAGTTCTTTCTTCCCTCTCCACCCAAAAAAAAAAAAGATCATTATTATTATTATTATTATTATTATTATTATTATTATTATTATTGAGATGTACAGAAAAATTACACTTTATCTTATTTTTAGAAAAGAAGATAGTTGAACTCTTTATGTTGACTATCCAGTTGATTACTAATGGAGTAGTAGTATAATAAATAATGATGCAAGCGGATTCGTCTTTAGACGTGTTGAACTTCTAACAATGTTGATGTGTTGTTCTGCTCACATCATCTTAAGTATCCACCAACTTAAATCTTTATGTTAGTTAAATTCAATCTTATTTGTAGATGTTGTATTATGACTTTTCTTTAATACAATTTTTTATTTATTTTCTTCTATTAAAAAAAGTATATACTTACTTTTAATCTTATTAAATGCCATAATTTAAATGTTAAATAAGTATTTTATTATACTCATTAACCTCGCACCTCCCCAACTCCAACTACAAATGAAAAAAAAAAATGAAAACTAAACTAATCTTATAAATAAAAATAAAAATAAAAATAGAAAAAATTGTCAGAAATCACATTTTAAAAGTCGAGTTTTCTGTCGAGCCACCTTATATAATTTTTTTAAATAAAACTACCTTAACTTTTACTTTCTTCCTACCTGCACCACCTAATTGTTTTTTCCAGCGAAAAAAGTACGTGAACTGACTGTTTTGCCCTCACACCTTTTGCACGTGCTTCACTTAAGGCTAATCGTCTCAATCATTTCGTATTTTCTCTCACCACCAATCATTTTATGATGTCTTTTTGGCTTTTTCCCCTTAATAATCTTCCATTTTTGTTATGGGGTAGGAGAAAAGAGACTATAATTGGGGTAAGTAGCCTTATGTGAAGCACATGTAGAAAGTGTGGGGGCAAAATGGTCAATTGACGTTTTTTCACCGGTAAAAACCATAAGGTGGTGCGGGTATGACGGAAGTAAAAGTTAAGATGGTATTGTTTAAAAAAAAATTATATAAGGTGGCTCGATAAAAAAACTCAACTTTTAAAAGGTGGTTCTTGACAATTTTTTCATAAAAATATAATGTTTTGTTACTTTGTTTTATAGTACGGGATTAAAAACTAGTACTAGTATTTACAAAATCGAAAGTGCTTAAATATACAATTCGAGGAACCCTTACAAATTAAAGGACATAATGTGTCTTTAGGAAGCTCCAGCAGCTGGGCTGGCTGGCTAAAATTTAATATCGACGGTGTAATTGGGTAGAAAAAGGGGTTTGCAAATTGCAATAGGAAAGCTAGGACCAACAAAATGTGGCGGATGTTTATGAAATCATTGCTCTGAAATGCGTGGCTAATTTTTTCTATCAATTTGGGTGTCCAAAATGCAAACTTTGTGGAATTATATGTACTCAAGCATGCTTTATCTTCCATCATCATCTCCTAGCTGGCCTTATATCAAAATTTGTTTTGAGAGTGGTTCATGTAACGTTGTACGTTGGATTCAACTAAGTTGCATTGGTAGTATTTGCATTAATTTTTCATTCAAACTATTACTCTGTGTTACCCAAGAGCTGTTTGGCCCATTGGTAAATAAACTATAACACCAATTCAAGGGTTTAAGTCTCGTGGGGAGCTCCTATACAAATTTATTTGTAGAATTCCTGAGGTTGTGCATTAAAAATGCCATTTAACCACGCACACCCAAAGATAAAGAAAGTTCCTCTTTGCTAAATAACCCAAAAAAAAAAAAAAAAAAAAATAACTCTGATCTTCATTGTTACTGTTTTTATGTGATGGCTGATTATTTTCTTCATCTTGGCAATCATGCATGTATTTGACCAGTGTAGAAGTCCAAGTAGGATGTATCTAGTAGGATTATACTAATTAGAAACTTAATTATGAAGTATTTGAACCAAGGACATCTCACATCATCATGACTATGTGGTGATCTAAGAAAGACTAAGGCTGTAATTTGCAATTTTCTGCAATCTTTATTTAGTTTTAGTTATCTTTTCAATTTTGAGCTAGTTATTTTACTCTTACCTATCAAATTATTTCTATCTATCAATGTGTGTATAAATTGAGAAAAATCCAGAATATATAGAGGAAAAAAAATAGTTGTTTAAGTCACAAATAAGGCTAGATTTACGAGATACTAATCTCACAATGAATACTAAATGAATCAAATTGGATTTATCCACGCACATACGCCAAACATACAAGGGTGGCGCTCGTGGGGACTACCAAGTACTATACCATCTTCCACCCAACAAGTATAGAAGTGACTCAATTCAGAAAGTAAAGAAAATAAATGAAAATAAAATCAATCATTCTTATATGAGGTGGCCTCATATATGAGGTCTAATAAGGTTTCACAAGACTTCGAACTTGCAATCTCTGTTTCAGTCATGTTCAGCACGCATTCTCCCAATTCCGCCACTACCAAATTGCTAATACCTTTGTAAAAAAGAGTAAAAATAATAAATAAAGTATAGAACCAAACATAGTGTTTTGACATTTTTTTTATTTATTTTAATTGCACTCCTTATTATATTTTAGGCATTTTTATTTGGTTTTCTGTAGTAAAGTAGCTAAAATCTATATAATTAGTTTAAAACACAACGATTCAACCAGAGCTCGACACGTCAGCATGCCATGTCAGCGCTTAATACCGCCACATATACGTTGAAGTGTCACATGCATTGCCATGTAAGCACCAT
>BSSO01004168.1:0-15005 GCA_030267885.1 Mesembryanthemum crystallinum
CTTGAATAATCTTTCCAGTTGCTTTATGCACACATACCAAGGATGAGGCAAAATTACTCTCTACCCCTTATATAAAGTGAAAGAGGAGGGAATAAAGTGTTAGTGGGCAAATATAAAGAGGGTTATTTTTGTAACACTTGTGACAATTATTGGGCAAAAAAAGGAGTGGAAAGTTTATTGATGGACGTACCAAAGAGGAAACTGGAAAGTTTATTCAAGGACGGAGGGAGTAGTAATTTGGGCTATGTTGGGCAAAAATGAGCTACCTTTTCAGCTCCAATTAGCATTTCAGCCATCAGCTAGTTTTTTTTTTTTTTTTTTTTTCCCTCAACAACCAAACAGTTTAATCTCACTATTTTTATCTATAAACTCTCAATTTGAGTTTTTTCAGCTATTTTTGTGACAAGCTTGTCTCTTATGAGACTAATCTTAATGGGGCCATTGTTTAGCCCAACTTCAATAAATGGATTTAGGCCCAACCCGCAAACCCTTACTATTCATTGATGAGACATGTCTCAAGCAAGAACTTGCCTTTTTGAGAAGCTATTCCAATAAACTTTTTACATAAATTAGCCTTTCAGCTTGTATGTTACTCCCCCCGTCCCTTATTTATCTTTCAGAAACCTTTTTGTCCCTATTTATCTTTCAAAACCCATAAATGACAACTCTTTCTTTAATACCCCCAACTAACAAACAAATATAATAAAACAATCTTTCTTTCTCTCTCCAATCACTCTCTCTCCAAAAAATAGAAATGATAAAATAATAAGCACATGGGTCTCCTCCTTCAATGGCAAAATTGTACAAAACACTTCTCCTTAAATCTCACCCCATATCAATTTTCGCAAGATAAATGAGGGACGGAGGGAGTACTACTTAGCAACAATTTTAAACTATTTTTTTTAGCAAGTACTAACTTATTAGGCATCTTACCAGTTAGTTTTAATCTTGATTACTTATAGGCCAAATACTTCTTGAACTTGAATTAGCTTATGAGGTACTTTGACCATGCCAAAGACTCGGGTAGAAGAAAACAAGACGTTAAAAGGGAGTGATGGTGAAAAAGAAATTCAGGATAGCGGCAATAGCTTTTCCTTTTCTCCCTAACAATAGGCCCAAAAAAAGCCCACAAAGAAAAGCACCTGGTAATTGTGATTTTTTTCACAACTGTGGATTTTTGGGGATTCTTTTTCTCTCTCCTCTCTCTCTCTCTCAATCTCCCTTTCTCTCTCCTCTCTCCCAGGGACTACTGAGTAGGGGGTATCAGAAGCCAGAAACAATGAAACCTACTCGACAAACTTAAAACAAACACCCAACAAATTTGTATCAATAATTTGGGGAAAAAATTTGTGTGATTTTGTGATCTAGGGCATCGCATTGTGAACTGTGAGAGAGAATAATGGATGTGGATAGCGTTGAATGCGTATCTTCAACCTCCATTGATATGGATGAAGATGAGATAATCCACCATCATCACTCTCACCACCACCAAGGTCATCACCAGTTCTCTTCAGCGAAACCTCCTCACAGCAATGTTAATGGCGTCGTCAATTCAACGATTCATCCTGCAACTAGCGTTCATGAGCTTCTTGAATGTCCTGTTTGTACCAATTCTATGTACCCTCCCATTCATCAGGTTTGTTTGTTTTTCTAAATTCCCCAATTTCGTAATTCGTTATTGATTATCTTTTAAATTGATGCTATTTTTTCTCCTAATGAACTTATGTCCGGTTTTAGCCGAAATTTCATGGATTTCTTGGAGTTTTGGTGTTACTGTGTCGTTATTGTATTTTCCCCACTTTAAATTCGGGTTTTATTTGGTTTTTTTGTCATGTGGCCTCTGTGTGCTTGATTGCTGAGCACGTGATGTAATGGTGGAGGATCTAGTGCCTGATTCCTTATAATTTTTCTTTCTTTTTTTTTTTTTTTTTTTTTGGGCACTGTCTAATGTAGTCTTTAGTTCTGGTGTTTATAATAATTAAGGGAAAGATGGAACCTTTAGGAGCTGTGGCTGATGTATGATTGGGTGGTGTTATAGGGTAAATGTGTAATGCTTAGCCTTCGCATATGATTGTGAGGTGCTTTTGAACCCTTCCTAGAAGGTGGGTTGTCTACACTATGATGCTTTTTTGGCTAGCAATGTAGGTGTTTGGGTTGTGATCTTTTGATGATTATATTAATGCAAATCAGTTAATTATAAAAAAAAGAAAAAAAGAAAGTGGAACACTGAACCTTGAAGGAAAAGTTGAGTTTGTTAATTTGGTTTGGATTCACATATTGCTTTTTCACTGTGTTGGATGGTAAGGGTTTTACTGCCTTGAGTTTTTGGTGTGATGTAATATTGACACAGGCAATGGTATATGTCGATTGATAATGGTGTTTAATAAGATTTGTGGAAAAGCAAATTTTGAAATATGATAGAGACTAAGTGGTATATCTCTTGAATTAAATGAAGACATTCATAGTAACTAGTTAGTACTTAGTAGAATAGTCAGTCTCTTATGTGAGAAAGAATTGCAAGAAAGTTTAGCCGCCTATAAGGGACCATATCTAAAGAATTTCCTGGAGGGTTCTGGCTCTGGGATAGGGAGATGGTAGGTGATCTAGATGGTATTTGTGAAGAAAGATATGGAGTTTCTCCAGCTGGAGAAGCTTTGTGCATGGAGTGAGTTTGAGGGGATTGCCAGAGTGCATGTACTAACCTCATACGGTGGGTCGTAATGTTTGATGTATGAATTCTATTTGTATTCTGAGAATTTACACGAGAATTTATAAATTAATTCAGAGAACTAGTTCGTCTCAGAAAATATACTTATGGAGTTTGGACGTATATGTGATTGCAAGTCTAGCATGTCAAAAAGACTGCTGCATTACACACACACACACACACACGAAGAAAGCTTTATACTTTGAGTGTGTCACCAACTTCGGGATTGATCTTAGGATCCCATCTCTGATTCTTGAGAAATTCTCGATGATTCTTGCTTTGGCTATTGGCTGGATATTCAGGTCTATTACATAAATGGAAGTTTGTTATTCTCCTGAAGTGTTATCATCCTTAAACATATTGTTTTCTGATTTTCTGACAAAAAGTTTACATTTACAGTGTCGTAATGGACATACACTTTGTTCGACTTGTAAAACACGTGTGCAAAATCGATGCCCCACCTGTAGACAAGAACTTGGGGATATAAGATGTCTAGCATTGGAAAAAGTTGCTGAATCACTTGAGCTTCCTTGCAAATACTATTCACTGGGTTGCCCGGAGATCTTCCCCTACTACAGCAAACTTAAGCACGAAGCAACATGTAACTTCAGGCCTTACAATTGTCCATATGCTGGATCAGAGTGTTCCTTTACTGGGGATATCCCATACCTCGTGACTCATTTGAGGGACGACCATAAGGTTGATATGCATTCCGGATGTACATTCAACCATCGATATGTGAAGTCTAATCCACGTGAGGTGGAAAATGCTACGTGGATGCTAACTGTAAGTTTGCTTTCTTCTCGCCTACTAACCACCTGCATAGTGACATCACCAGCACCAGCATCAACATCATAAGACTTATAGACAATCAAGGTCTAGAAAGTCATCTTTACTTTTCAAGGAAATAAGGTGGGGAACTTGTTTTTCCTCGTCTNTTTTTTTTTTTTTTTTTTTTTTCTTTTGGGGGATTGGGCGGTGGCCAAAGGAGCTTTTAGGCAAGCATGCATATGAAACGATACTTGAATGGAGAAAAGTAAACTTTCAGAGTAGCCTCTGTTGGACATGTGATGTATCTACAGAACTCTTGGTGCTCTCACCATCCTCATTACACATCATTTAGTCTACCCCCCTCCTCCACCCGTCTCCCCAGCTTGGGTATTCCCATCATTTAGCGTAGTTCTAGATCTCCCAGATGTTCATGCATCCAAAATATCCCAAAGTGGTGGCATTTTTTGATTTGCCTATTTGGTTCATGGTCAAAGGTACTGATGGTTTCTCATTATTTTGGGAAAGTTTTGGATGTTAATTTTGGTACATTAAGAATTTTATTATTTGTTTCGAGTCTATACATGCCTTTCCATAAGATAAAGCTCTGTTTGGTGGCTTGTACTTTCTCTATTTGCTAAATTGTCTTCTGCTAGAATGAAACTATGAAATTTCCTTATTCTCAGTTATAATTTGAAACTATGAATTTTCTCGAAATTTCATTCACACTAGAATGAAACAATGTGGAATGTTACTCAAAAATATGCTTGACTGTCGTTTCATGAGTAAATGGATATTTGAAAAATTAAAGTTGATGGTAATGCAAGTACTGGGAGACGTAGAAGTCATGGTGTGGAATTCTAGCTTAACCTTGTACAACATCAGTGTGCTCCTTTTTTTATATCCCCTCTTTTGTTTGGGCTGAAGGAATGGCCGGCAGCAGGGGATAGCAGTGTCCTCTGTTTCATTTATTCCATTAATTGTTTTCTCCCCCGATCAACTCCGTTTTGTGCTTATTTGTCTTCGATAAACTGGAACAGAGGTTTAAGGGTTGTAAGCAGACTCACACTTTGGCCATTGATTCCATTACCTGTAAAATTGTGTTCCTTGCTTGCTTGGTTCAGAATCGAAATAATCATTAGTTCAGCTTTTCTCCTCCCTTTCTGTAGGTCTTCCACTGCTTTGGTCAGTATTTCTGCCTCCATTTTGAAGCTTTCCAACTCGGTATGGCTCCTGTATATATGGCATTCCTTCGGTTCATGGGTGATGAAATGGAAGCTAGGAACTATAGCTACAGCCTTGAAGTTGGTGGCTATGGCCGGAAACTCATGTGGGAGGGAACTCCTCGTAGCATTAGAGACAGCCATAGAAAGGTGAGGGACAGCCACGATGGTCTTATAATACAGCGTAACATGGCACTCTTTTTCTCTGGAGGAGACCGGAAAGAATTGAAGTTGCGTGTCACTGGGCGTATATGGAAGGAGCAGCAAAACACTGATGGTGGAGCCTGTATTCCCAATCTCTGCAGTTGAAAGATGGATTTCGCACTCGCCCCTCTCCATTCTTCAGCTTTGAAATGTAGTAACTCTGTTAACTTGAAAGTATATAGTAACTCTGCTGTAAAATTACTGAAATGTGATATATGCACACTAGATGCAGTTTCCAAAAGGTGTTTCACAAGATATTTACTGCCTTTGAAAAAGGTCGATAATTTTCCAATCTCCCTTTCTGCTTGTGTGTTGTGAATCTTGTGATTCATCTGGGATGGCATGGATCACTAAATATGCTGTAGGCAGCACCCTGTTTCTGACTTTCAACTGTTACACGACACGTGCACGACTGATGACCCCAATGGAGCACTGCAGTCTTCTCAAATTCGTGCATACTGGAGCTCAAGCGCCAGTGCCAGGGACGTCTCTGGCCGCCCACTTGGCTGCTCCCAACTAGGAGGGAGGCAAAGGAGAGTTGGAGCCTGGCACTGCAGTCGTCTCAAAACCATGTATTACCGGAGCTCAGTCAAGGCAAAAGAGCGCTGGGAACCGAATGGTGTTTGCATGATGTAGTGATGCTAATTTAGTTATTAAACTTATTAAGTACTATTTAAAGATCAATTCAGTTTAGTACTATGAGTTTATGGATGACAAATAACAATTTAGGGATGATAAACGATATTTCACTGACATTTCAGAAATCGCAGTATCAGTTTAGGGGTGACAAACTCATCTCACAATTAGAGCGGTGTGCATAGAAGAATTGGTGAATTTTTTTGTAATCAAAACTTTATTTAACATATGCAAATAGCACTCCCTAGTAAATATTCTTACGAGGAAGTTCTGAACTCCTAATCTATTCAACAGCAATCATCTAACTCAGTTCAATTCATGCCGATGTTTTGTTTTGTCTCTTCCCAATTATCATCCTTTTTTCTTCTCCTGCATTCTACCGCCAACCTGATGTCAGGCTGAGGCTTTAGCCAGGGTTTAAGCCACCAATTCCCACTTCCTCCTCTACTCTCTTCATGTAGCTTCTTCTTACCCATCTCTCTCTCTCTCTCTCTCTCTCTCTCTCTCCCTTCAATGGAGCTTCTTAGACCCTCAGTTCCATCCAAAACGCAGCTTTCTTCCACCTTCTCAATTCTATCGCCCACAGCTTCACTCACAAATCTTACCAAAAAGACCCGTTACAAATTCCGAAAAACCCATCTCAAATCCCTCCCTAACCCACTATTTGCGTCGAATTCGCAGCTACCCACCTGCAAAAACTCTCGCATTACGGCCCGCTTTGGCCGACCCACCTACCGGCGGAATTCGCTGAGGAAGAAGCTCACTCATGACTTACAGGTGCGTCAAATTCCCCGTAAAAATCTTGACCCAGTTCCTCATTTTGTTGATAATGAATCTACTGAGTCGAATCTAGGTAGTACTGGTTTAGAACAGGGGATTGAGAAATTGGGTAGTGGCGAAATTGATTCTGAATTGAGTAATAAACAATTTGGGGAATCGGTTTTGTGGAATAGATTGGAGGGTTGGGTTGAGCAGTATAAGAAGGATACTGAGTTTTGGGGCATTGGGTCTAATCCGATTTTTACTGTTTATCAAGATAGTAATGGTATAATTGAGCGAGTTTTAGTTAACGAGGATGAGATTTTGAAGAGAAGTGGAGTAAACCCATTGTATTTCAGGGAGGAGAAGGAAGTCGAGGATTTCGAAAATGTGAATTCTAAGATTTCTCATGCTAGGTTTTTAGCTAGGGAGTTAGAGTGTGGGAAGGATGTGCTTCCAAAACATAGTTCAGTTGCAAAATTTGTGGTTCCTGGTGAAAATTCAGGGTGGGTTAGTAGAGTTAAGAGTATTTCCATTCCACCCAATTTGTTACCTAAGGTCTCAAAGGTTGGTGTTGCTGTGGTTTGCGGTTTTCTCCTTGTTTGGGTGATTAAGAAATGGTTTACTTTGGGAGGAAACGAAACAGAGGTGACGAGATTCGAGAAGGAGATGCTGAAGAGGAAGATTAAGTCAAGAATGGAGAGAGAAGAGTTGGAGAAGGGTAGTGTCGAAGTTGTAGAAGGGCCATCTGAGCCAGCTACTGTGTTCATGGAAAGGCCTCAGCTTGACAAGGAGGTGCTCTTGAATAGCATTAAAGGATTGAATGACAAACTAGATGTTGCTAGAAAGCCAAATACTGCATCTTTAGGTATGGATGCCAAGATTCAGGAGATACAAATAATGGCAAGACGTGCTCGGAAGATTGAGAGAGGAGAGGGCCCTCCTGTTGAGGAAGGTGAATCAGGTCAACAAAGTTTGAATCAGCTGCCTGTGATGGAGAAAGACGCTGATGAAGAACCTGCAGACCTAGTCAAGGGGGATGAATTGGAAATCAAAGCTTCAGATAAACTGCCACCCATTGAAATAGACACTCTTGAGGAACAAGTAGACGCGCACATGAATTTGATAAACAACGATCCAAATGAATATTCTGCTAAACCAAGTGTTGTCAATGGTTTCATGAAAACAGACACTTTAGCAAATCGAGAACTAGAAGGCAGTGATGGTACGTTCACCTCTGAAAGTTCTTCTGAGGAAAATGAGGATCTAGAGCCGCACAGTGTTTCTAGTGGAATAGTTATAGATGATAATAAAAGCCATACACACAGTTCCGTTGACAGTCATGACAGTTCTAAGTTATCAGACTCAACCAAAGGGGTTCAGTCATCTGATGTTTCTAGCGGTCAACTGAGGACGTCAAAGAATATGCCTGTAAGAAGGAAGCCAAAAATCATACTCTCAGTAAGGGAAGCCAGGGAGTATCTCTCACAGAAACATGACCAGCAGCCCCAAGTCAGTCATATCCCTGCCACTGCTACTGCAACAAATGAGGGAACAGATATGAGCCAGCAATTGGCAGAGGATGGCAATGCACCAGAGTCTTCTCGTGCAGACCGGATATTGGACCCTTCTCATGCTGCAAGTATTTGTGAACCTCACAGTGTGAAAGAAAATGAATCTTTGTCAGCAGATGTTGATGGAATGTATGAAGAGGCCCAAAGTAGATTGATGCAGAATAGACCAGGTCTAGATGGTGCTGAAGTCTCAACTGATGAGATATTCAAGCCTAGTATTTCAAGTGAAATATCAGACACTGTTCCTTGTGAAAATGCTTTTCACGATGCCAGGTGGGAGGAAAAGGGTTTTCTTCCAACTGAACAAAGTGTGAACAAAGTAGATAACTTGGATGAATTGCCTGAGCCTGCTAATCTGGGTGAGGAATCAGATATTGTTCCTGTCAGACATGCCTCACATGACACTAGTAATTCGAATGAAGCATCAAAATTTTTTGGAGACGATTCTCTTAGTGGTGCCATTTTGGAAGAAAAAGCATATTACGAAGCGGAAAAATGCTTAGATAAAGTTGATGAAACTAATGAAGTACACAATCCTATTAATCCAAATGAAACATCTGTCCCTGTTCCTGGTGCAAATGATCTACACACTGGTTCTGAGGAAAATGCATTTCTTCCAATTGAGATAGAAGACCACAAAGATTTCCAAAAGAATAAGATAGATGCTCAACTTCCAACTGCTGATACCTCTGAAGGCTCTGAAAATGGTCGAAGGAACATAGATGAAGGATTTTCTGCTGATAAAGAGAAGTGGCTAGAGAAGAATTTTCATGAGATGGAGCCCATAATGAAGAAAATAGGAACTGGGTTCAGTAATAATTATAAGGTTGCCAGAGAGAAAGTTAATAAGGAGGTGGATATGGGTTTGGACTTCATGAAGCTTAGGTCTATCAAGGATAATATGGAATTTGAGTGGATGCAGGATGATAAACTTAGAGAAATTGTTTTCAGAGTTAGAGAAAATGAATTGACTGGGCGCGATCCCTTTCACAATATGGATCCGAAAGATAAAGTAGCCTTCTTTGAGGGCCTTGAAGGTATAGCTGAGAAAGAAAATGAGAAGTTGTCAACTCTACACACGTGGCTGCATTCAAACATTGAAAATGTTGATTATGGAGCAGGTATTATGTTCCTTAACTTCAAATTTTAGTGCAAATGGGTCATTCTGTGTCCATATCTTCTTTTTTGCCATTTCTGATAGCTTCTGCATTGTTGGTCTAAAACTTTACACTTGCTTCAGAGCTCGGTTTTCTATTCCTATCCTAATGGGCAAATAACTTGCATGTTTCTAGCAATGCCTTTGGCTGAGAATACATGCAGATTAATTCACATTTTCTCAATTTTTGCAGATGGTATCAGCTTGTATGATCCACCAGAAAAAGTTATACCCAGATGGAAAGGTCCACCGATAGATAAAATCCCGGATTTCCTTACCAATCCTGCAGAACTACAAGAGGTGGCATCATTTCTTCAAAAAACAGATGAATCTCCAGAGCAAGATAAGACTGAGGTGTCGCAGAAAGCCTCCACTTCAAACTCACGATCTGAAAAGGTTGCTAAGGTTTCAAAGACAGTGATAGAAACAAGTGATGGCTCAATCAAACCGGCCAAAAAGTCTGGAAAAGAGTACTGGCAGCACACAAAGAAATGGTCTCGTGGATTTGTGGAATCCTACAATGCGGAGAGTGATCCTGAAGTAAAATCTGTCATGAAGGATATGGGCAAGGATTTGGATAGGTGGATCACTGAAAAAGAAGTACAGGAAGCTGCTGATCTGATGGAAAAAATTCCTCAGAGGGGCAAGGAATACATAGAGAAGAAACTAACCAAGCTTAAGAGAGAAATGGAACTGTTTGGTCCAGCAGCTGTTGTGAGCAAGTATCGGGAGTATGCTGAACAGAAGGAAGAAGATTACTTGTGGTGGTTAGATCTACCTTATGTGCTGGTATACACTTAACTCTCGTTCTTGTTTTTCCATGGAGAGAGTTTTCACTGCTTTAAATAGCTTACAGACTGCATGCAAACAACCCAATAAAGAATCAATTATTTTCTGTTCGCAGTGCATTGAATTGTATACATATGAAGGTGAAGACCAAAGAGTCGGATTTTATTCATTAGAAATGGCAGCAGATCTTGAGCTTGACCCGAAGCCACATCATGTGGTTGCCTTTGAAGACCCTAGTGATTGTAAGAACTTTTGCTATATCATACAAGCTCATTTAGAAATGCTGGGAAGTGGCAAAGCATTTGTTGTTGCACAGCCACCCAAGGTGTGTATTCTGGTCCTACATCTTTTGACTGTTTACCTAATTTTCTGGGGGAGGGGTGTTGTGAGTGACGTTGGGGGCATGCTTCCTCGTGATAAGTATACTAAACCAAAACACAGAACCAATGTTTGTAGAGCTCCTACCTCTTAAGTTTTTGAGTGAAGTTCGATAGTTCTGTTAACATTGAAAATGCAGCAGCACATTGAAGTTAGTAATTCAATTTCACTCAAACCTTTCAAGGGAGAAACCCAAATTCCCTGGAAATTTATCAAGATGTTGTTGCCATACTGTTGAAGAAGCTAACATACAAGCCTATGGGTTGCCTTTGAGGGCTAATATTCTAATATAATTCTTGTGGCCTGCTTTTTTTTTTGATGAGCTCGATCAAATTACTTTGAAGAATCTTTTGGAGCTAGTCCCTCGAGGAAGACCTCCTTAACTCTTCAGCTTCCATTTCTTAAAATTTAAAACAATATTTGCTCTTAAGTAATCTTCTACAAGCTGAAACTGTATGAGATCATTTTAGCTTTAAGCTATTTGACTCCAAGTAAATATTTGTGTCCTCTACAACAATGCGTTGCATGTTTCATTGGCATCTGTGATTAGTTCTTCACACATATTGCCCTTCTTCTTGTCTTTCTGTGATAGTATTTGAATGTAAGGGAGAACTTTACATGATTCTCTGTAGTTTTCACACTCTTCTTCGCAAACCTCACGAAAAGATCTCTGTGAGTATGCATGGAAACTCCCAAGGCTTAATTCCTATTTTGGGAGTTACACAGGGCAAAGTCAAATGGTTTGTGCTTAAAACGATCATATCTTTTCACTTCACAGATCACTCTGTCAAATTCCTCTATAATTTCTGGAGTATATTCTTTTTTCTTTGTGCTTTTTTTCTTTTCTTGAACTTTACTTTTTTTCTGTTTTATGCTCTTACCTCTTTTCTTTTTTGCTTTTCCTTTCATTTACACGCTCCTATATTATTACGAATTCATTTTGCTGGGGAGGGTGTGGAAGATTTTGTGGGGCGGGACGAAGCGTAAGCTGTGGTGGAGTAATATTTCCAGATAGGATGCTGTGTTGTGCTCATCACTTTAGATTAATCTTCCGCAGGATGCTTTTCGACAAGCCAAAGCAAATGGGTTCGGTGTTACTGTCATTAGGAAAAGAGAGCTGCAGCTCAATGTGGATCAACCGCTTGAAGAGGTTGAAGAAGCAATCACTGAAATAGGAAGCAAGATGTACCATGATAAGATCACACGAGATCGCTCTGTTGACATAAACTCATTGATGAAGGGTGTTTTCGGCATCAGCAAGCCTTCTAATAAGAGGTATTGCCCACATTCTCAACAATGAGTTTACTTGCTCATACATTAAACACTAAAGTTGTCTTTTTGAAATTCACCATCAGCCATGCTGCCATGCATATGCATTTGATTTCACTACTTGATTTATATGTTACATTTCTGTTTACAAACCATATAATCTCTTGAATTCAGGAGAAGGAAGAAGCGAGCACGAAAGAAACCTAGCAAACCATGAATGTTGTGATTTCAGAATCACATGTATACCGAAAACCATTTGTTAACTTGTTCACTCAGGTATGATCATTTTCATCTCTCAATGCTGTGTGCCTGCTATGGTCCTTGATATATATGATGACTGAACAATAATCAATAATCAATAATCATCGTGTTATACAAATGCTATAAACGAGCAAAATCTAATCAATCACTTGCATTTAATCTGCCTGCAGAGTAGGTTATTGCAATGAGAGTTGCGGATCATTTCTTGCAACACTAGGCTTTGCTGACAGATTGAGCTCTTCAAAAAACTTGCTCAAAGCTTATATTGATGCTCTATCGACAACTAATGTTGCAGAAAGTAAAATTTGGAGCTTGGATAAGAAAACTTTTTTTTGCCGTCAATTTCAGCAGCTCAAAGTGGAGATACTTATCGCAATCTATACCAATGGTCGCCTTTTTTTTTTTTTTTTTTTTTTAAATGGCAAGAAAGCCTCCACTTGCAAATGAGACTTGAATCTTGGTCTTTCTTGAGGATGAGTGAGTTATTTCTTATCCGCATTTGTATATAGATGAAAATGCAGAAATATTGTATTTATATACTCGTTAAATGTCAGTTATAAATAATTATTATTACATGTACTTATTTTTGTTCATAACAACAATCTCAAATCCCCAGTACTGATTCTGTAAGTTATGAAAGTGCATACACCAATATAAAAAAAGATGAATATTCAATTACAAATCCCATGCGAATTCTCTCATTTATGAAAATTCTCAGGATACAACATAAACGTAGCTTCCAAAAATTTCTACCTTCATACTAAAAAAAAAAAAAAAAAAAATCTCCCACACTACAAATTACATTTCTCTTTTTTGAATTTTTACAACTTGTTCATCATCAATCACACTACCATACCATAGATGGATCGATGTAGAGAGAGAGAAAGAGGAAGGAAAGATCAGTTCAGATCAACAATGGTAACCAAGAACAGTGGCATCACTGACCTGAACAGTAACTCTACATCTAGTCCCTTTCTCAACATGATGAGCAAACACCTTCATCACCTTCACTGTCCCCACCAGCTTCATCCTCGATTCGAGCTCCATCGTCGGCCCCGGCCCGCTTGTCGGCCCACCGCCACTACCATCCGCCGCCACCTCCACCGTCTCGGGCGGCACGGGTAACGATTTCACATCGAATGTGGCCGACATGTATTGAGTCCTACCGGCGGCGATCTGGCCGGCGGGGATGTACATGAACCCTACGGGACCGGCGGAAGCGGAGAAGAGCTGGAGAGAGCTGTCGTAGTGAGAGAAAGAGTAGCGGTTAGGGTTCCGAACGGCGACGTATTGGTAGAAGGTGAAATTGGCGGTGTTGTTGAGGAGAGAGAAAGCTGGGAATTTCATGGAATTGACGGCGATTTCGGGGTCTTGAGGGCGGAAGAGGATGAAGCAGGTGATGATTCCGGCGACTATGATGGCGGCGAGGAAGAGAGTGGCGAGTAGACATGAGGCGAAGCTGTTGGATGAGGGTTTGGATCTTGGGTGGTATTGGGGGTGGTTGTAGTAGTAGGGATATGGCGGCGGTGGACCACCTTGTGGTTGTGGTTGTGGTGGTGGTGGTGGATTATGTGGTGGTTGAGATGGTGGAGGTGGTGGTTGAGATGGTGGTGGGGGTTGGTGACCTGGTGGCGCCGGTGGCGGGCACATTTGGTTCTGGAGAGAGAGTGAGGGAAGAGTGGAGTAAGAGTGCGATTGGTAGGAGTGAAAAGTAGGAAGAGGAGGGAAATGTATATACTCTAGTTAGACTAGTTGGGTATGTCAATGGCATGGCGTGATTGGTAATGCTAGATTCATGACTGTTATGTTCATAATATATGAATCATACAAATGTTAGTACTTGAAGCGGGATATTTAAGACTCATATGGAATAAATGTTAATGAAACCATATGTTATGAATATTTTGATCCATAGCTGCCTGCTAAGGATTTAGGGTGTGTTCATTTTACTATTTCGAATTATATTTCAAGTCGTTTTGTTTCCTTCAATTCAATTCTTTTCGGGGCATACACTTTTGTCATTCATATTAGTATTCGTTCAGTTGAATACAATTCAGTTCAATATTTTCATGCGAATTGACACCCTTCACATTACTTTTTTGACTCACTGGTGTTTGGTCTAGTGCTAACAACAAGGTAGCTGCTTCATCAGATACATGAGAGTGGGGGCCACATGGTGGTGATTGTCATGGTGGGACACGTGGCAAGATGGGATTGGATGGGAAGGAAAACAATGGGGATGAGTGAATCGTAGAGAATCTCAGTGGTAGATCAACTTGACAGACAGAAGTTAGAGCCCCAGAGGGCTTTGAGTGGGAGAAAAGCATGGCATAATTGGATGTCTTATTAAGAGATTTTCTTTGATTAAGTTCTAATTCTAAGTGTTTAACTACTAGTACTCCAGTATTAATATATCTATGGGTTAGGTTCTTAAGGAATATTAATGTTGGAAAGAATTTCTTTTCTTAAAAAGGATATTTGGTGTGCTTGTTTATTTGGATGTGATATTTTGGATAGGAAACAATGTTGTCAAGTCTACATTACTACAAGTCCTTTTCTAGGGCCATTATGGTCCATAGTTGCAACAAGAGTCCCCTAATAATAAATAATAATTAGCTTGGTGGAACAATTCCTTAGGTGGGCTTATGTTCTTGATTGAGGCAATATAAAAGCCAAAAAAAGCTTGTGGCAAGTTGTCTAGTTGCCAATTCTAATTTGAATCCCCTTACGGACGATGGAGATTTTCTTTTAATTACAACTCTTAACATTAGAATTTGTCGATTCCAACTGAACCGTATTAAATGTGAATCACTATGAATTGTAATATAAAAAAAAAAAAAAAAAAGTTGCAATGTAAAACTAAACCAAATCCAGTATAAGAACAATGAAATAAACGAGTCTTAGTCGACAAATGTTAGTTACCCATAATATCTAAAAAAAAAACTCAATGCAAAAGACTAGCATATTTTTGGTAAACCTTTGTGTACACACTCCTATCTATCACTGTCTTCTCTATACTAGTTGATCCCCCTCTTTTGATGCTGAAAATGATTAACAATTTGATAATTTCTTTTGTATTAATATACTCCTCATGATTCTTTAATACTCCTTCCGTCCATCTCAAATATTGTCAAATCATCCAAAATATTTGTCCATCTCAAATGTTGTCAAACCATTTTTGTCCCACAACTTCCTAATAATACCCCTCCACTATAAACCAGATAATATAAAAAATTCAACAACAAACTCACTTCCCAATTTAAAATTAATTTATTTTCCCT